>JAJJMA010238828.1:0-25416 GCA_023529015.1 Papaver nudicaule
AGTACTTCATTGTATATTATTTGAATCCATATGTAAATTGGTTTTGTTACTAAAAATGACAAAGGGGGAGATTGTTAGGGCATTGTCCGGTCAAACCCACTAGCGTTGGTATGTCAAGCTAGTTGTCAGTTTTAGGTGTCAAAACTCAATTCTTGATTTAGCCTACTAGAGTTTAGATTTCGGAATTGGGATATAGACAAAGTAGTAGAGACCTTGAAGACGAAGACTGTGAAGACAAAGAAGACATCAATTATTCTTCATCGACAAAAGGTTAGTAGGAGTTATGACTTTATGGATATTCTCTTCTGTTCTATGAATGTCCGTCGATCATGTTTGTCGACCTTTATTTGCTATTATGGAGTTCGGAATTTGGTTGCTTCAATTACTATTTTTAGTTGCTGATTTAAGTTTGAGTACAAGTTAAAATCTTGATCAGTGTTTTGCTTATACTAGTGTTTTTACTTTTGGCTTTCAATTAACCTGTGTGATTAGTTTGTGGAAAGAGCAAAGCAAATAATCCTTAGTGTTGTGGCTGTGGTGGTGTAGTCCAAGTTGATGATATTTCAATGGGTATATAATACAGTACATAGAGAATAGATTTGTTCGGATTTGAAATGGGTGTTTGCTTTAATACTAGTGCTACTTTTGAAGTTCAATTAACCTGACACGATTTAATACATGAGAGACTCTACAAAACAATTTAGTGTATGGAGAAACGAGTAGTAATAATGTAAGGTTGCGTATGGAGATGGATCATTTTCTGACTGATTTAGACTAATAACCCTTTCCAAATCATGTATTAAACTTCTCATAATTTGTGGTCAAACCATCGTCAACACGTTTTGTGCAGAATAGATTCGCATATATCTAGCATGCTGCAATTTTCTCTACATGCACTTGAGGTGAGGTCTACTAATTAACTTTCCTAAATACCCCAAAAAAAAAAACTAATTAACTTTCCTAAAAAAACGTGAAACAATATTTTAAAGCTTTGGTATCCCCTTAAACCAAATCTTTGTAGCTACTGTATATTTTTCTTTAGACGCAGACCTTTGGTATTCCCTGAAACTAAAAATCTATGAATCAGTCACCAAAAGCAGCTACGATCATCGCAAAGCAGGCAACCCAACCGACATCAATATTTATCTCATCATCCTGTCAATTTTCCTTCGGTTTTGCGCTTAGTGATTTCTAAAAGGGCAATTTCAGTTTCAAGGTTAGAAAAACTGCCTCATCCATCTACTCTAACTGATATTTTGCCACCATATTCGTTCATAAGGCCACGATTAGCTATTAGACATACATGCAAAAACAGTTGATGGGTTTTTGACGATAAAATTAGTTATGGTAGTATGGATTTGTTACTTTATTGTTTTTTTTTTTCGATTGAAATGTTGGCCTTTTCGTATTCTCTTCCTTGGTATGGCAACTAGTGGAATATCTTTCGATTTTTGTTTGGTTAATCCTGATCATTCAAAATGGGCTTTAAATTTGTCCATTAAGTTTGCATAAGACTGGAGTGTCAAAAACAGCAACATATTGTTTCTCTAGACCAAATTGTAGAGATTATTGTTAGCTAAATTTGTATTGGGTTTGATTGCAAGACATGATGTTTCATGCTTTTGTTACTTTACTTTTGTTAAGAAGCTTCCAAAAATGGTTTCATGATTTTACCATCACATTTTCATGTTTTTTTTACTAGTCTGAAGCTGCAAGAATCTTATATTGCTCTTATTAATTGTCTGCATATGGAAAACGATTTTTATCGCAGCTGAAATCATTGTACCAATTTGTTGCATGTCAGTTAGTTCTTAGAAATCCATTGTTCGAACTGAGACATTAGAACTTCAATTAATATTCCTGACTGAACACCACACAGTTTTGGTACTATTGAATCTTGCAAACTTGCTATGTATAATAGATACGGAAAGTTGGGAACTGTGAATTACATTTTCACATAGCCATGGATTGCGTAACAAATACGAAGAGGATATTGTGCCTTTTAATCAGTTGTATGTCGCATTCAATCAAGCCGTCTACATCCCCTGTTATTTCACTAATTCAGACATAAACATAAATTTGAAATCCACTGTACATTACACGGGATTCTGCCAATTAACCTCACAGTCTTGCATTTGTTGCCTGCAGTAGTTCACAATGGCGGCGACGCTAGTTTATGACTGGCTATGGCATTTACTACTCTCGGACTGGAAAATTGTAAAGGAGTTTGGTCTTGAGGAGATAGTTCATTTGGCCACAATAGAGATTCCAGAATCTATTCCTAATTACCTTGCAGGGTTCTGGAGGAAAGAAATACGGGTGCTCCGAATCAATGATTGTGATTTTTGTCCAGTCGTTGAAGAATTTTTGTTCCTCTTTGATCATAAACTGAAGAATAAAATAGTCATGCCGCCTATTGAACCCCTTATAGTTCCTAGAGACTTAGCCAAGTTCCTCTGTATATCTGAAGATGAAGCCATGGATCTGATAAACGACTCGGAATTAAATGTGCATTGGATTTGTGAGGACTTACGTGATCACCATAATCCCATTGTTAGGGGTAGAGCTTTTGTGCTGGCTTTTACCAGCCAATTCCTCTTCAGCAATGGTTGTGGAATGTGTTCATTGGCAGTTGTGCCCATATTGATTCAAGCTCTCAATGGCCTGTCCATTGTACCACTTGTTCTAGGACAACTGCTTGTGTCCCTGGATAAATTTGAAAGCAGGGGTTATCTCAGTTGTCCAATGTTATTTGCGGTACGTTTTAGTGTATTATTACCCTGTTTTATTCTCAAATGTTGTCGTATTTTTCTCCGCTACAACTTAAATATTTATTGCAGGTATGGGCACTGGAGCACAAGAATTTTCTGGAATTCGACGAGCCCATGCAACCTGGTCCTCTTTCAAATTTTTATGAACGTTACATGCATAAGTACGGCGTGGATGATGTTATATCTGTCACAGACGTCAGGAGATGGGCAATTGGAAACATTCTGGCTGCCATAGAAGCTGGGGAATGGAAAAGTGGATCAGTTCGTGCAAAGCTCATCGTTTGGAGAATTCCGCACTGAAATTTTGATCCCCTGATCTAGTCTACTAAGGATGAAACCTCCTATGTTGTGCTTCCATCTCTCAAGAAACCAACTTACTATGTCCCATCCCTTGTCATAAGACAGTTTGGTTTTCTCCAGACCCGACCCCCAAAAAGAGGGTTACAACCAATGTTGCTGCGCTTGTCGCAGGAAGTACTGATTAGCGTTAAAGATGGCCTAAGTGCCAAAGGTGGTCGAGTTGCCTTCCCGGGTAACCTAACTCCAATCGGCCTGGGTAAGAACTACGACGACGAATATAAAGTATGGAGGCGCATGGAATTGCCTTATACATCCGATGATGAGTATGATACCGATCTATAGATATCCCTTTGGGTTATTTTTCTGGGATACATACACACTGTCATCATATGTGGGAAACTTTTTGGGTATTTTGGGTATACTCTGCGGAGAACTAGTAACACTTATGTAAGGAAGACAACTAATTGTGGTTATGAGTCTGTTCTTTTGTATATGCAGTCTCGTAACTTCTTTGTAAAGAAGAAACTCTGAACTTTAATATATGTAGCTTCAGCAGGATTTAGAGCCCTGCTATTATATCACTTTGTTAGTATCATTTTATAACACTGAAAGAAAATAATATCATCAGGGACGGAAAAAAATAAATAAATGATATTGTTTTTGAATAATTTCCCTAATGAGCAGCATTAACCCTTCAAATAACTTGTGTTGTTGAGCCCCCCAGATTGTCCTCCAAAATCCTTCAACGAGACATGGCTTATCATGTGAGGGACAATTCCAATGCATGTTTGGGAAGGACAAGGCCCCCAGATTTCCTTCAAGGTTCCAGTGGATGTATTGTAACAAGATAAATTTCGGCGGTTCCACATTAGGATGTTCTTGTTACTTCCAAATGCTAATGGCCTAAATGACGACCATGTATGTTCTGGCTCTTTCAAGAAAATGCTCAACTCGCGTTCCCAAGTGACCTGAGGATGTTTATTCTTCTTGCAAATGATCCAAAAATCAATCCTGGGGATGTTGTTGGAAAAGTCATTATGCTGATAGTAAATGCAGAGAGTACTTCCGAACAACATCAGCCCAACAACTGGGTAATCATCCAAATAAAACCCGTCAGGGACCTGATTATATGGTGGTGAATGTATCTGGAATTTCTCAGTATCCAAATCAAAAGATATTAATCTATTTCTATAAGTGCGATCAGAACGATCAAACCAAAAGATACACCCATTTGCATAATATCCAGATTCACAAAATCTGTACGGAACTGCTGTGATGAGCCTCCATCCCCTACTGTCGCCTAGAGTGAATATCTCCACAGAGCCCTCAAAATTGTCAATTCTAATTACTTTGTAATCACCAGTACGTTCACAATAGCCGAAACCTCCTATTCTCTCTTTGCAAGCAATTAACGGCCTTATAAGTGGTCGCGACTCTCTTTCTGGAAGGAGGAGGTACTCACCTGTTGCTGGATTCATAAGTAGTATAGGATCTTGTATGCAGTCGTGAAAAACATAGAAACACACAAGACCGTTGCAGGATCCAACTATTGGTTGTAAAGTAAATTTCATAGTTCCAATAACCGGGTGATTTTCGCGTACCGCTATTGTGGAGTAGTCTTCATCTCGTACTCGTTCTCTGTAAAAGAGTTGTATATCATTATCTCCTTCATAGTACTCTGACGTGACAGAGAAAAGTAGACCCGTTTTTTTTCCCTGCAAGGATTGTCTTCCATTCTTCGCATACGCATTTGCTGTGAAAAACACTCTGTGTTGTAGGAAGACGGCCTAAAATCTCCGTAGTTAAGCTTTTATGCAAATTATCCATTGTTGTTAGGTTTTTTTTTCCCCGGGTTACATGCTGTTAGGGTTGAACAGAGGCATTGGGATGTTATTATTAAGTAAGGCTTACCCTGGGCTTAAATCATACACTAAAAACCATCATTAACCAATACGCCATTACGTGCTATTTAGTCACTAGGCTTGAGAAAATTCTATCATGGGCTGTATCCTTAACTTAAGCCCATCATTAAGGTGTGAGATTAAATGAGCTTATGGAGTGGGGGGCCTAACAATGGGCTTGAGACTGGTTCAGCCCTTCATAAGTCCGCGTGTAGGACTTCTCTCTGTTGCATGGGCTATCTTGTAAAAGAGCCTACGGACTGGGAAAACTGACCCGGTCCACAAAAGTCCATTATTCTTGTCACGCATCCAAAGTAAGATATCTCACGTGGTTTTATATCTATCAAACGCCACGTTAAATCCTATCGACCTCGTGTGGCTGTTTATGCGCCACTTTAACCATTCCATGGCGTGACAAAGTTGGCGTGGCTGTTTACCAGCTCATAAACAGACACGTTAGAATGGGATCGTGTGACCTTTGATTTGGTCAACGGACACGAGCAATAACGACCAGAAGAAATATGTGGCCTTTTATTTGGTAGGTGACATTCTTTGTCACGCCATAAAGGCGTGCGTGGTTTTTTGTTAAGAACGGTCACACGAAAGGCAATTTTTTACGTGACTGTTATAGCTAGCGTGACCTTTTACAAGATATGTCGCGTTGCAAAAGATCCAGATTCTACTAGTGATAGGAAATCCCGTTGAACCACTCCATATAGTCAGGGTCGACCCAATCATTCGGAAAGAGAAGAGGTGCAAGATCAACCAAATGTTCACCTCTGTTGTCCCTATCAGCCGATGTACAAGGAGGTTGGTGCACAACTTCAATTGAATTAGCATATGAGATATGTTTTGGGGGATCTAATTCATCCAATCCGAACAACTTTTCGCTTGGTATATTTTGTACACCACCACATTGACGAGCCACTCTCGGCAGATTGTAGAAAACATATCTGGTGGGGTGAAACAATGGGCCAAAATACCTTTGTAAGCGTCTACGAACACTCTTTCATTCTTCTATCCTTTTAATGTAAGGATCGAGGACAACTTTCTCGATAGGCAAGTTGTCCAATCGAGTCCTATCAATCAAAGCTTGCTTTTGTTTCGAGGGCTTCCCGTTGTACATGTATTTTCTTCCTAGATAGTGAGGACCTTCACCCTTTCCCCAATCAGGGTTCTCCTGCGCCCTTTTGGCAAACTCTAGGAAGTGAAAATATATGAACGCCTACAAGTGAACCATGGGAGTAAAAGATACTAAATATACCACCACAAATAGGATGACGACAACTGAATCTACTTGGATTATCTGAAGTAGAGACATATTCCCTCCAATTTGATCATTCTCCGCCCTGGAAGCTTTTCTCATCTCGTTCAACAAGAATACAAGACAAGCAGTGCCCCATGAGATCTCATTTAACCTATCCAAGTCAGCCAAAAACTGCACATATATATAGGTGGCATTCACCCGAGAACCAGATGTGTCGGGGAATATGACACTTCCCAAGATGTAGAGAATGTACGCAGTGGCTATAGGAGTGACCCGCTTGTCGTCCAACTTACCCTCCTCATGAAGCTGCAGAGTCCCCCTGAATTGGTCCCTTAGAGATTTCAAATGGAATATCTTCTGCCTTTGGTTTCCAACCATAATCTCTGAATCGGTCTTCGCCTTTCCCCAACCCCATTTGTCTTTGGTAAAAGCATAGATAAGCTTCCAGTCAAGGTCCTTGGCAAAGGCGGAGTCCTCGGAGATGCCTTCCATGTCCTTGGTAAAGCTGATGCTCCTAACTGATTTGCCTTCAATGCTTAAACCTGTAATCTCATGAGCATCATCCGGAGTGATGGTCTTCTCGCCAAAAATGAAGTGCATAGAATCTGTCTCCGCATAATACCTCTCAACGAAGGCAAAAACAAGTGGTTTGTCATATCCAAGTTGGGAATTGGCAATGGCAGGATACAACCCCGACTTCTTGGCGATATCGACCACTTGAGGGGCTTCACCGCTAGCTAACCAATCCTCCAATGCTTCTGGATCCTCAGGGTGTGCACCTTCCCTTTCCAAGGGTTATTCACGCATTTTACCCGCCTCCGATTGGTGTTTGAGAAGACGTATTGCATTTTCGTGGTCCTACAAAACATATCGATGTTTTGTAACATGAAATGGAGTCACCGTGGATGGATAAATGAAGAAAAAACAAACTGCATCTAAAGGTTTGTGATACTTACAATGGTTCTGTAGACGATATTGGCCCAACTCCCCATATAGCCCCATAAGACAAACATATTATCCAAAGGCTTACCAAGCTCCTCGTCGGCAAATATCTGATCTTTGGTTGGCATGTAACTCCTCATTGGTTTCTTTTCCTTATTTTTTGAGTCCCATGTTGTCCACCCTCTGGTTGAGTCCCCTGTTGTGCACCCTCTGGTTGTATTGGTTGTTGAGGCGGTACAATTTGAAGCGATTGTATTGGTTGTTCAGGTGGTTGATTCTCGGAAGCTTCCCCCGCCCCTACGATAGCCAATGCTTCACCCTATGGTTGTTGAACATCAGCTGGCTCTTTCTCTTGTGTTTCTTCAACTCCAAGTGATGTTGTTTCAGGGAGTGGTTGATCGACATTAAGCTTTCTAGCAGCTTGACGACTGGTCGCACTCAAAGGTGCACCACCCTCTCGACGGGCACCCAAAATAACAGGTTTGGCGGCAGGATCTACAACAGGATCTTGTCTCTTCTTCTTAGCCTGGGGTGTGCTGGCCTTCATGTTCTCCCTATAACACAAAACAAGAAACAAATTAACAGTTACACAGAAAACAATCGGCTCAAATAATACAAAAGATAAACTGATTGTCAACATAAGAAAAAAAACGGTGGACCTTTGTGAAAAAATAAACCGATTAAAATTTCTGGCTCAAAACAATCGGCTTTCTTTAATGTTTATAACCAACGATTAAGGAGTTACAGGAAAATCAAGATTTATCTACTAACTTAATCGGCACAAAAAATCTAAAACATAAACCGATTGTAAAAGGAAGAAATAAACGGTGAACATATTGATGAACATAACTCAAAACAATCGGTTTATTTACATGGATACAATCAACGATTAAGGCTAAGAAACTTTGGGAATTTTTAGAGTTTTCACTTAACGTAATCGACTTAAATAAGACAACATATATAACGATGGAACAACTGCTCTCGGCTTACTAAACACAAAATATAAAACGATTATGGTGAGACAAGTTCCGAATTCTTTCGTTGATTATTCATATGAACTTGCAACGATTGAGCCCTAGAATTCGAAAAGGAAAATTTCAAAATTTTAGAGGGAAAAATAATCGGTTTATATGCAGTTGAATATAAAACGACTAAAAATAATCGGTTTAAAGTCATACATACATGCAACGATTGTTGTTTCGTTGTAGTTTCAGAAGATGAACACGATGAACAATCGTTGTATATTTACACTAACATAGAACGATTCTGGGAAACATTTGCGAACTGTCGGGTTATTAATCTTCAATTTTGAGTTAAAAATCAACCAAAACTCAAATGGGTTAGTTGAAATATTTACAATTGCTTGTTTCTCCTTCGCTTTAAGAGCTTCTTTATCTTCTTTCCGAGCTTTCTTCGTAATCGGCGTCGACGATGAAACTTAGTAAACTTTTCTATATTGATTCCTGGTTGTTTGAATGTTCTAGGATTCGGTCCTTTGTTCTTCTCTCTATCCATCGCGTTTTATAGAAATTAATAGTTTTTTTTTTTTTGAAATCGACGATGTTTTTGAAATGGAAATGAAAAGGAAAAGAGAAGTATAATGAAGTAGATGAAGAAGAAAATCGGGTATGTTTTAGAGAAATGATATTTGGGTTAAGAGTATTGGGTTTTAATTAGAGAAGTAACTGTGGGGGCATTTGGGTATTTTGCCACTTTTTAGTTGTCCCATAACCACCTCTAATGGAGGGGCTTAAAATTCTATGGGGCCAAATTATTGTCAATGGGGCCAAATTTAGCCAGGTTTTATAAGTGGTGATTGATTCAAAAGAAGCGGACTCAGAATTTCAGTTTGGAACATGTTCTATGACTAGTGGTTAAGTGACTTCGATGAAAGAAACAACTTTACGGGCTAGGAAAAGTGACATCATTTTTGATTTACTCATCCAACTTCTTCTCTCTCCTTTCTCTGCGATAAGAGAAAACCAGAAAAACTAAGCAACCGCCGGCTCAGATCTCTCCTTAGGGAGTGGATCTGAGCCGGAATCCACCCAAAAACAGCCTCCCCTCTTCAATCTTTCTTCCTTCTTCTTTACTGTCTTCTTTGGTAATAGTTTAGGCGTTTTATTTAGTTGTTTTCCTATTTTTGAGTTTAATCTCCGATGGGGCTTTATTTTTCTTGTTGTTGCAATTTTTGGGTTATGAATCTTGGATCAGTGGATGTTAGTGAGAATCTGGTTTGGGATCTCCTACTAAGAAGATTTGAGAGATTTTCAGCATCTTTTACAGTTCTTTTCCATGTTCAAAACTCAGCAGCAACAACTCTTCCTTCAGATCTATATTCTACAACCATGAGTAGATACTCTTTGCTCTTTGTTGTTAGATTAGATTCGGTATTAAGTTTTTTTGTTTTAAATCTGATGGCTTATGTTCTGTATTCTATCAGAACTAGATTTAGGATTTTAGTTCTAGATCTGTTATATTCATATTTGATTACTTGGGATGTTACTTGTTCTAAAGATGGTGTTAAGCTAATTCCTTCACCAGCCGCAACGATGAAAACCGTAACAACTTCGACAACAACAGCAACAACGATCTCAGCAACAACAATGACAGAAGTCACAGCAATCACCGATACTATGACACCGATTCAGGCACCGATCCAGGCACCGATCCAGGCACCGATTCAGACCGACCCAGACCGTTACAGACCGATTCACACAGTTTCAGATCACAGCAGTCAGATTCAGACCGAGTTTGTTACCTACAGTTACTTTAGTTTAGTTTTAGTTTTAGTTTGTTACTTTAGATACTTCGATAAATGGATGGATCATTTGCTGATCCTAACCTCCCTGTTTCGTGCAGGATGGTTAAATTGTTTGGTATTGTTTTTAACAATCCAAATATTGCCATTGAAGTTTAAATTGAAAACCCTTGAGAAATGGAAGTATCAATTGCTGATCCTAACACGCCTGCCTTGTGCAATAGTGTTACTTTGTTTGGTTTTGTTTAGAACATCCCAAACATGTCCATTTAACCCAGCTCTGTCTATCTGTTTGTGGTATTTGAGAATGATTGTGGTGGTCGAATTATCGGATTTGTGGAGAGCTTTAAAAGAAGGTGGTAGTAGCTTAGACTCAATATCAGTTGCAATTGTTGTAATCTTAATAGTCAGTCGACAAACCCATGTAATTCTTATGAATCTTATCAATGAATGAGGCTTGCCTCAATTTGCTATCAAAAAAAAAAAAAAAAAGGAAAGTGACATCAGTCATCCAATTTTTATGTGTGAATTGTGATCGGCCTATCAGAAGACTATATTGACCTTGCTATTTTGGGAGCGAAGCGAAAATTAGATGGGGAAATGTGCGAACCATATCCCATCCAAGTTTATAAGGGGTGGTTAAATATTGTGAAGATATTAAAAATTCCCTACACTTATTTTCCTACTAATATAACTACAAAACTAATAAAAAACACCCAAACAAATACCCTCTTCTCTATATCATTAACAACAAACACTCTTCTTCCCTCTACTTCATTTCTTACTCTATAAAATCTATTTTTGAAAAAAGATTAACACCTTCCAGATTCGGATTTTGAAGTTTGGTTTGTTGATTAACTTACGTTACAAAGATGGTTGGTCAAACACAATCAAATAAGCCTTTATTGGTGTACGTGAGAAGAGGAAGAGTTTCATCAAGATCAAGTGTTGTGGAACAACCCGAGCTAGAACCACAACAACAACAACCCCAGCAGTCATCCATTGATGAGTCTCCAATGGGGAGGTTAGTTCACTAAAAACACTATGATTGGTATGATAAAAGATCAAATTTTTTAAGTTACAGACAAAAAATCGGCGAGCTAGTGTCTCGTAACCATGCCGATTGTTCATGTTCTGGGTACAAAATAGGGCAACTCGTCATGGTCAATGAACTTATCATGACAACTTAGTTACAATATACCATGCCATATACACTAGTGGAAATCAGCTATTAAGCTACACTAAACAGCTACACACGTCCATAGTAGCAAATTGTATTACTGCCAGTGTGTGTAGCAGTACAAGAAATGGCGTAGCAGAATAGGCTCATTTTATTTACATATTTTCCATCAGCTCTGCTACGCACCCTACCACGGTGGTCATCCGTGTTAGAGCTAAAATGCGTGTTTTTTTTTCTGTACGGTAATAGTGCTAAGGGTAGATTTTTTTGTCTTTAACCTTATCTTCTACATAACTCACTCGACTCTCTCTCTCCAACGCTGCTTCCCCATTTTTCTCTCCATAACTCATACCATGAACATCTAGAATTATCTTCTCTTATTTTGGTGCTTTTGTTGGGTTTGATTTTTGATATTCGATCTATATCAGGTACAACACAGTTAGGGTTTACAATTTGATTTCAACTTTTTTCTGTTTTATTTCTTGTTCCATTTGTTTGTTCTTAGGGTTTTAACCATTTGATTTTTTTGTTCACCAGGTACAATTGGTTTTCTTGAAGATCTTCATCAGGTTTTAACAAAAAAAAAATTATGTTTTTTTTTTATTCTTCTTCCGTTGGAAGTGGCCTGAGTTCTAACAATTTGATTTGGTTGTTCATCAGGTACATGTAGTTTGTTGAAGATCTTCGTCAGGTACAGTTGATTTGGTTAGGGTTTATTATTTAATTTTCTGATGAATTTTTATTTGATTTTCTAGGGTTTTAATTATTGTTTTGTTGATAGGTACAATTTGTTACAAGCATTTTTGGAAGTTTGATTTGGTCAGGTATAATTTGTTTTATTTATAAGAATTTTTTTACAAGCATCATTTGGTTTGAATTTGTTATGAAAGTCTTATTGAAGTAGTTACAAGCATCATTTGTGTGTTGATAGAGTTATGTTTGGTATATGTTTAGTATTTAGATGATTTATGAGGTGATTTGTGTGCTGATAGTAGTCATTGTATGGTTCTTTTGAGTACAAGCATTTTTTTTAGGATGATATGGATTCAAGTATTGATCTCTAGTTCTCTTTTCATTGAATATGAAAATGAGATATTGTTTTTTTTTTGGTGAGAGGGAAGGCAAATTCTTGGTGAAGTTGTTTAACAACATATGTAACTTTGGCTCTAGACTTTCATACTTTGAGTACCTACCAGTACTACCATCTTTTGTGCTAAGTCTTTATTTTAAGCCAAGTTGAGCAGCTATAACTGCAAATGAATACCCCATACACTCTTACTGCATAGTTGGAATCTATAAGAAGTCAGAAGTCTCATCTCATATTACAATGGCCATGTGTTAAGTCACTCACTAGGAGGGCTTTCTAATATGCTTTTTTCCTGTTTAAATTACTTTGTTAATAGGGGATGTTAATACGCATGTTTTGACAAAGTTGTAGCTCTCTGTATAATGTTTAGCTGCCAACTTGATTAATACTCTAGTATTATATGCCGATGTTGGTTGTCATAAATTGCTACAAGTTGTGTTTTTTTTTTTTGGGCTACTAGTGGTAGTTTGATGGGAGAGGTTTAAGTGCCAACTTTGTTTTTTTAATTACATAGTACTAATGAGTGGGTGGAGATACCCACATTCGTAATAGAAACTAAGTTATGCTGTAGTTCAAAAGGTTTCCAGTCTCATTTGTTAATATTTAGTCTTTCTCATTGTTCCATTTAACCACTTATTACTTGTTTCACCTACAATGCCATGAGAATCTGACTACAGCCAACCCCAGTGTAGATGCTCTTTGTATTCAACGTTGGGAAATTTGCTGAACCTGGAGACGATGAGTATTCTCCACCTGTCAAAGAAGGTGAAACTGCTGTAAGTGAAACTACCTTTCGGCTTTGTGTTTCATTGCTTCGTTTTGTGTCCGTTGGTTGACCCGATTGTGAGATCTAAATCTTTGCCTTTATGATGTTGGTGTTGATAGGTGCAAAGAAAGGCACGAGTTCATAAATTGCGGCTAGAAGAGGGTGCTAAAAAAGTTGTTGATGAGCTTGCAAAATGTAGTGTTTCAATTTTTCTCTCCTTTTGCAGCTTACTTTAAGTTGAATGCTTTGTAGCTTACTTCTTTTTATATGCAATGCTAGATGATCCTTCAAATGATCCAAATATAAAAGGTGATCCATATAAGACATTGTTCGTGGTATGATGATGTTTTACGCTAAAGCACTATGAGGAACTGATTTGTGGGTTGTGCGTATCAAGGTGAATGCTCTGCATCATACAAGGTGAATCCACTGCTCACTTGTGCTCAAAGACTTAATAAAGAATTGTGTGGTTAAGCTCCCCTGCACATATTCACTGTCGTTGGCCATTAACCATTCTATAGTTCTCAATGTCTGTTAGCTTTTGTATAGAAACTCAAGGAGAAGGTTGCATTGAAAAACCCAGATGAGTTCTATTTTGGAATGAACAAAACAAAGACTCTGGATGGAGTTCACATACCGGAGTAAGTTTTTGCTGTGTTCGTAACTTCTTACCAACAACACCTCTAGCACACAAAAGAACAAAAATGACATTATTTTGTTTTCACCAGGGGCGAAAGAAAATACACTGAAGAGGAACAACTGTTGATGAAAACCCCAGATATGGGGTACATCCTATTGTGAATGTACAAATGCACTGAAGAGGAACAACTGTTTATAGTGGCAAGAAGGTACAAATAAATGACTTTTTCTATTGTGAATTATGTAGTACTTAGTAAGATTGTGAATATCGTAGTTTACATGTGTTTTGGGTTCATGTTCAGAGACAAACCGGAGGATATGCTTTCTCAATGTGAGTCCTGATGAAGTCATTCACAGTTTGTTCTACAATAAGAATAATGATTCACTTATCACATTTTCAGTTTATGCCTCGGATAGTTTCAGTTCCTTGAAATGTAGAACAACCAGGACTGAGTATGTGGAATCTCCATAAAAACAGAATTTTCTATTTGCTTTTCTCAGTTATGTGTGATTTTTTATGAACCTGAGCAGTGTAACTTAAATTCAGTTTAGTTTCAGTTTGTATCTTGATTATTCTTCAACAGGGAAGGAAGAATCATCCAAGATCACATACCAATGCCGGACTCATGCCGATCCACATATCTCTAGGTCAATTACAGTCGATTGATTGCACATTATGGACAGTAGGCATATGGGTCTGCATGGATCCTTTATATGTATGTGGATTGGCTTTGGCAATGGATTTCTCTTATTCCATTTCGACATCAAACATGGTGATCACTTTGTTGGCGTTACAGGATTTCCAGGTACTAGGACTTACAATGGTATTGCTTCTCTTCTATCTTAAGTAGTTCTGTAACTTAGGGCTTAGGTTTGAAACATAGTTGTGTAACTTAGGATTTCAAAACTGAAACACAGTTTGAATTTCTCTAAGTATTTGAATTTCTTTAAGTATGAAACACAGTCCATTGTCTGAGGTGAAGATGTAAATCACTATTTGTGCAACTTTGAAAAACCTGATTAATGTAAATTATATTCAGTTTTAAATTTTGTAATCAACATAGTGAATTTATGAATACAGTTTCATTCCTTAGTAATGTTTGTTTAGTTTCTGCTCAGTCAGAACGGGTTTAGGCATTCAGCCAAATCTAAATTTAAATTCAGGTTGAATCAGTTTGGACTCAGCTCAGGCTTTCTGACTGCAGCTGAATCTGAATCATTTTTTTTTATTATTTTAGAAACCTGGACTACTACTGATAGTACTACGGAGACCGTAGTAGTATAACTACACACCCAAGTGCGTAGCAGAACTGCTACCCCTCCTAGGTGTGTTTTACAAAGTAACACGCCTAAACTGCCACCCTTTTTAACACGGATGGTGTATGTAGCAAAACCGTGTTTAACTACACACCCCAGCCGTGTTAAAACATGTTATTTCCACTAGTGATATGTTTGGTTCATTTGGTCGTAGAGGTTATATATACGTTTGTGACGATTTATTATGTCCTAGGTACGAATTTGGGGACTCGTCATGGTCAATAAACTTATCCCAACGATTTAGTTACAGTATTTCCTGCCATATATGTTTGATTTATTAGGTCGTAAAGGTTTTATATAGGTTTGTGACGATTTTACACTTAGAAAAAGCAAAGGGTTATATTTTACACTTTGAGTCGTCGTCATAGTTTGTATACAACACCATGATGATTTATTGATTTGGTAAAAAGTCGTCTAGTTATTCATCCTGACCGTGACGATATTTCTGCATGGTCTTTGTTATGCTATACAGCCTCGGAGAGCCGAGTCCTCCTAAGACTTCAGTAGTTCCATTACCAATCCCACTAGCAACTGAGGAAAACGGTGTTGAACATAATTTTGTTTTTATACCATTGTTTTCAACAAATACTGTTGTCAATCTTCGACGAAGAAGAGTTGGTGATCACATCCAATTGCTTCGTTGTTTTGTTCAACCTGTCTAAGGGTGATACACCACAACAACATGATTGGAAGATCTGAGGGTGTAACCAGATCTGGGCGTGTTATCAATCCTAATGGATGAACTTAGAAGAATCTATGCTTAATCTCTGCTTAAAGTGTTTTCAATTTCTTTAGTTGTTGAATTACTAAATTGTTAGTTGAACTTTAGTTTCTTAAATTCTATTTAGTTGGTTTGTGCGCTCTCGTACATTCTACTTATTATTATGTTAGTGATGATTTTATTATTTTGTCGTACATTCCACAAAATCGTCATACTATTAACTACAATCTTGACAATATCCTTCATGGTCATTGTTATTTTGTCTAGCCTCGAAGATCTCAGTCCTCCTCGGTATCTATTTGGTTCAGAGGTTTATCTTGAATCCCCATTACTAATGCGCCTTGATCATCCACTTGCGATTCGGACACGGCGTCAAATGAATGAATTCAATGATCGACCTCCTACACTACCAATGCGCCTTGATCATCCACTTGCGATTCAGACACGACGTCAAATGAATAAACTCAATGACCGACCTCCCCCACCACCAATTCGCGATGATGGAACAAACCTTTGAGGACTGATTTATCAAGAACCCATTCGTCGTCAGTATCCAGTAATTCCATTTGCTTTTGAGCTTTACCATCAACCCCGGCCACCAATTCGTGAGGATGATCCACGTGTGATTCATCAACGTCATATATATACAAAACGTCAGGAAAAGCCCCACTATAGCTTCTTGTGTATTGAAGGTTGTACGCATCAACATAATTCACAACCAAACGATGGTGGATACGAATTGATGACGCGTCTTTAATCCTTATGAATGAACTTATGTCAACCTTTTCTTAACATATTTTGTATTAGCTTTAGTTGTTGAATTTAGTTATTTTGTTCGTTAAACTTTTCTTCCCTACATTTTATTAAGTTAATCTGGTACGCTACAATTATATTGTATTCAATTGAGCAATTAGAGTTTTTCAATGCGTTGGTAACCGTTATAAAAAGGTTTTAAGGACTGAAAACTTTGCACAAAAGTCTTCAAAGAATTAGAAACAATCGTGACGATCATGTAGAAATCGTCAAAATGTGTTTAGAAAACTTGACGATTTATTGTTGCAATTTGAACCTACTCTGTCTGAATTTCATACAAACTTGTTACAGTTTTGAAGAAAAATTATGACGATTTTCTGTAATTTAAAATTGTGTCGTTTTGTTATCTCTCATTACCCTGACGATTTTTTTATATTAACACACTGTCGTCACATGATACTGGCAAAACCTTAACGATTGAGTTCTCTGTCAGCTCAAATTGAAATTTATAAGCGATCAAATTAAGCTTGAATATAGACCATTTTCACCTACAATCAAACCTTAGTAGTAGTCTTTAAATGAAATACATGTCGATACTAATTCGAAATATGAAACACACCACTTCCTTAGCTTGGTTTAAACAAAAACAAAATGGAATCTTTTCCTTAGCATATGGTTGCCTTATCATCAATTCCCCCTCTGGACTCGATCTTCATATCCTGGTGGAGGTGGGAGTGGGCCAGACATGTAACCCAAGATGGGCATTTTGTCAACCATCTTCATCCAATGCGCACATATGACTCTGGAACGGTGTGCAGGATCATTGGGAAGAGGAAATCCTTCATATCCATATTTGTCGGAGCCCGCAACAAATATTCTGCCCTTATTGAGGATATCATACCCCTCAATTGCCCTATCAAAACCCTCCTTTCCACACCCAGCTACGACCGCCCAAGTTGGGTCATCGAAGATTTCTTTCCAAGAAGGGGAAACCTCTAATGGATCATCCACATTGTTGATGATTATCGGTGGATCACGAGACAGGGGTCCCAACATGGGTAACAATCCAAAGTTGTTTATCCAATGCGTATCAATGATGCATTCAGCATGTGCGAGTATAAAATCTGCATAGGTACTTTATACTCTACAACAATCAAATCTTAACAAAATCAAAGTTTATCTAAGTATAATGCATAGTACGAAGACCATAAGATTAATACCGAAGATCGTTTCATAACAGATTACAAAAGATAAGTATAACTATGAATTGTATTTCTGCCAAACCAATACATGGATATGATCCTAAGGAGTTAGAGGAGATACAAACCTAATCTCACTCACCCCACTTAGGTTACACCCCAAAAATCCAACCTCTACAAAGTTTCTCGAGCTCGCCTTATATAGGCCGAGTCTGAGTGGTTTACAGCTAATAAGACAGACTACTCAATCGTGGTGGTGTCAGAACCTGTCGAGTAAGGCGGTTCCTTCGGTGAGATTACTCCGAAGATGCCCTCGCATTTCTTTCCTTCGATGACTGGTGCGAATCTTCCCTCGCCATGTTCTGCCTCGGGGAAACTCTGTAGGTTAATCCGAAGCAAGGCTGCGGTATTTCTTGGGAGAGAGCTCGGTCCCTCTGATCTTGACACATGTTCCGAGGGTGTTTTACCCTCCACAGTTTGCCTCTTTTCTTGTCCGAAGATCGAGGAGGTTCGGAGAAGAAAACTCTCGATGTTTCACCTTCCTCGACACGTGTCTAGCATTCAGTTTCTTTAACTGACACACGTTGCTTTAAATGGTTTCAAAACCTTCGCCCTTTCTACCTTCTACCTGCTGTGTCGGTTCCACATCTCTCTATTTAAACCCGTCTGCCCTCTCTTTTTTCCTTCTTACTCTTCTTAAATTCTTCACTGCTCTCGGAGGTATCAGTTCTTCAAGACTTTTTTCCATCATCTTTTTTCGCGATTTTTCTTGCTAATCATGGTGAGTCTTGCTAATTATCTGTTGTTTTTGCTTTTTCCTTTCGTGTTTTTTGATCTTTCTCTAACTTCTTCCTTTGTTTTCAGGCTCCAAAGAAGGATACTCCGTTTGGTAGTGGGTTTTACCCGTAAAATGGTTGATCCTCAAAAACTCAACTGGGAAGAAAGAGAGAAGATTATGGTTTAAACATGGATCTTTTTCCCTGTAAGAGCTTAGGTAGGGTGAATTTGTCTCCTGAACTTCTTTCTAAGCACAAATGTAGTGACAGAAAGTTGATCGTCTCCGGTGAGCAGCTCGGTGCCGGACTTCCTATTCCATTGTACAACCCATCCAACCCCCTTTTTTACGAAATTTATTCCCAAATTAGCCCTTCTTGTGGCATAATGCAATTGAACGGGAATTCTATCCGAGTTATCCGTGAGTGGGTGGCTCGTTCGGAGGGAAAGTCATATTACTACGAGGATCTTCCCGAGGAGCTTAAGCATCCTCCGAGTTTCTTGACTGCTGAGAATTTTTTCAAATATTATAAGGTGGAGAAAAGTTTACTTAAGCAGAAATCTCCTTGGAGTGTGAGCCTTGCCAAGGTGGTTAACTCTAAGCATGCTCTGGGTGATGTGGATCTTTCTGGTTCTAATACAAATGCACTTCTTCGCCATTCCAGTGATGAAGTGTGGTTCTCGAAGCCTGTGCTTGTCGAGGGTCCAGTTCTATTCGGATATGAGGACGAGGAGAAGAAGATCGAGCGAAAGAAATTTGAGGATGGACACGATCTTTCTATTGTTGAATTCTTCAAAATTCACTTCTCTGATGAGGAGCGTAAGAAATCTCAGGAGAAGATTGCCATTCTTAAATTGAGGGTATAACGAGGTTACTCTTCCTTTGATTACTTCATGTTGACCATTTACTCATATCTTCTCAATTTACTTTTCAGAAAGCAGAACTAGAGAAGCAGAAAGAACAACAAGCCCTAGGGCGAGTTGGTGATCCGAAGAAAAGGAAGAAGCCTTCGAAGTCAACTGATGCTGAAAAGGGGGAAGATGGTCAGGTGATAAACACTACCTGCCTCAGTTATGCAATAGGTATGGATATCTGCCTCTGTTTAGAACCTGACAAGTTGACTACTTTTCAGCAGAACGAGGTGATTGTTGTTGATGATGGGATGATGGCGTTTTCGCTATGTGATCCCGAACGGGAGAAGGTTGCTACTGGGGGTTCAGGGAAGAACGTTGTACAGACTACTGGCAGAACGGTGAGAACGAAGAGGTATGCTACCAGAGTTGCTGGTAAGAATGTGACTACATCTTCTCATGTATCCGTCGAAGATGTCGGCGATGAAGAGACAGAGGATGATGAGAAGGTTGCACCTTTAAAAAGGCTAAGGAAGGGTCCGGTGAACGAGCAGCTTTTTCAGGGGGCTGCCTCAATGCTGGCTTCTCAAGATGACGTGCCGACCCAAGGACCCTCTGCCTCTACTTTCCTTGATGCCAGCGTTGTTGATCTTCACCAATCTAGTATGGATGTGGATGAGTATGGTTCTAATGACCGTTTGGTGGGCGCTTCGCTGGGTCAACAATCTCAGTCCGTTTTAGGTGGCCCTTCGGTTCATATTAGCTTTATGCAGAGATCTTGTTCTGAGGTGGAGGCACAAAAGTTTTTGGAGCGAAGCTCGCTTCCCGGTCCTTATGCCGAAGACCTTGCGAATCATCTGAAGGCATATGCTAGAGATCCTCAGAATCACCAGCTTGATCCTTCCGTTGCTAAATTCCTTTCTCAAGCCTTTTCTGGCTACTGGGATAGAAGTACTCTTGCCTCGGCATGGACTGTACATCAAGCGTTTGTCGAAGCTGTGAGTGTGTGTTCGCTGGTCTGTTGCGTTTGTTGCTTTTGTGTTGCCTTAATGGTATGCTCTTATATTTTTGTAGCATCGTCATCATGGAATGTTTTTGCTAGACTTGGCTCGTGCTCAAGGTCTTGAGATTACCCGCCTTGATGAAGATGTCATTCATTTAAAGCAGGAGAAAAATGGTCTTTCAAAGGACCATGAGAAAAGCAAGGGTAAGTATTTGTCGTCCGAATTTTTTGTCTTTTACTAGGAGTTTTGTGATTGATGTTTTTTGCTGCTATCAGGCGATGTGAAGAGCTTGGAAGAACGGCTTGAAAAGGTTGTTAAGGAACGAGACTCCTATTCTGAAAGCTTTAATGCTCAAAAAGAGATGACTGCGAAGTTGGAATTAGATTTGAAGAGCAAGGATAACGAGCTGGAGTGATTGCGAGGTGATTGCAATGGAAGAGATAGCAAGATTGCATCGTTGAATGAGGAGGTGCTGAAGCTTAAAGAGCATACCCAGGGCGAGGCTGAGCGAACGGCTTTGTTCAGTCGTCAGCATGCTCGGTTTTTGTTTAGGGATTTCGGGATGCAACCTCCCTTTTATCGCCTTGGCGTGGATGATCCTGATGCTGCACTGGAGTCCGATAAGGAACTAATTCCTTCCAAGGAGGTCAAAGCGATAGTGACGCAGTTGCTGGAGGAGAGAGCTGAGGAAGAATTTGAGAAAATGGGTAGTGAAAGTGTTGATGCTGATGGGGAAGATGTGGGAGGGGATGGATTGGCGGTGAATTCTGGAAATAATCAACCGGAGGGCGAGAAGCCTAATGAAGTAGGGGGTGATATGATAGGGGAGCAGGAAAGGAGCTCTGGCGAGAATACTGGTACCGAAGGGCCGACCACGGAATCTGCAAAGGATTCTGTCAAAGCTTCTGGTGACGATAATGAACTCGACGCAGAGGTTGGTGGTCAAGTGTTGAAGACTTTTACCGAGGGTGCTCCCGAATCCATAAACTCCCAGGCGAAGGATGGTGGCGAATCTGTCTTTCCAGGTTCGACGACTAACCCCAAAGATGTTCCAAAAGTGGATGACGTCATTGTGAAGGAAGTTGTAGGAGATGCTAAGTAGGGAGTGCTTCCCATGTTGTTCTCTTTTTCTTTGATGTATGTAGCTTGTCAAGTTGGGTGCTTCTTTTGCTCTCCTTGTGTTGTGTACTTTCTTGCTTTTCTTTAGTAAACTTGTGTTGTAGCGAAGCCGTCTTTGTTGCTTAATCTTGCGTGTAGTCGGGACGTTGTTAGTTGCAATATTTTCTTTTAGGCTCTTGTGGCGACTTGAGATGCAACTCCAGGGCTTATTTCGATGTGGGAGATAGTGAACCAAGCTAGTGGGGGCTTACGGATCACCCTTCCCAAAGGCTTTGAGCTACTTGCACTGGTTTCAAGCAAACGCTGGCTATGGAAGGCATAGGTACCCGTTTTGCCCCGGCACAATAGGCGGGTATCAAATATATTTGACTATCTATCATGAGGACGTGGTGACGTCCTGATAACCCATTTTTAGCCCAAGTGAGGTAGGAACTTACAATGGATACATGTGTTTCGATAATAAAGTAGCACAATGGGAGAGTGTCGGTCAAGGCTGGAGCTTAGACATGGTACTATTCTCCTATCGCGTCCTAGAGTTCAATCCCTCTATTTCTCAGTAGCCCCTCCTCGAGGCTATATTTTAGATTTTTAGAGGAGATCCCTCGGCTGCGTAATTCGCCAAGCATTCCCATGAATGTGAGCGAACTAACTGCCTCGGGGTTCCATCCACCTTTAAAGGTAAATGTTAATCCCATTTATCGTCCCCTCGACGCCTCAGAAAGAGAGTCCTCATGGTCGTGTGGTAGTGGGTCCAAATGTATCATTAGCTTATGTAGCCTAGATACAAAGTACCCACCGCTAACGGGGTGTCTTGTGGGTAGAGGAATGTGACATATAGCTCGTAGGGCCCTTACGACTTATATGGACATCGGCTCTGTGCCTGCTATTCGAGGTCTTTTTATGTTTTTGGCGTCTAGGCTTTGGCGTTAGAGCCTTTTATTTGCGACGAAGCACTAGGGGAGATATGGCGTCATGGCTAGTTTGCTTTTGTGCCGTTAGAGCCTTTGCAAATGTGCCTAGTTAAATAGGACTTCGGAGTTTGATTCGAGACAGTTGTGTGCTGTTTGAATATAATTCTTTTAAACGAAGACAGTGGTACATTTTTCATGTATAATACTTTCTTATATACTTTGCGTTCCTTGCATTGTCGAGTCCTGATCCATCCTTTTCGTCAATTAACTTGTATGCGCCTTTCCCAGCTACTTGCTTTACTTTAAACGGTCCTTCCCAGATTGGTTCAAGTTTTCCTGCATTTCCCTTTTGGTAAGGTGGGATTTCTCGTAATACAAGCTCTCCAGGTTGGAATTCTCTTTCGATAACTCTTTTGTTGTATCCTCGGGCTATCCCTTGCTGGTAGTTGATGATGTGTTGCCGAGCTTCCTCTCTAGCTTCTTCGAGGTCATCCAGCTTTGCATTGATTAGATCCGCCGTGAGGTTCTGCTCCCATGATTTGTATTTATCAGTTGGTATCATTATTTCCGTAGGCAGTACTGCCTCGGTTCCGAATGTTAGGTGAAATGGAGTCATTCCTGTCGCGCGCCTTTGGGAAGTTCGAAATGCCCATAATACATTGTGCAGGTGCTCGCACAACTGTTTTTTGTGGGGTAGTACTCGTTTTTTCAAGTTATCCCCTATTGTTTTATTGGTTGCCTCGGCATGGCCGTTACTTTGCGGGTATATTGGTGTTGAAGTTCCGAGTCTTACGTTATACTGGTTTAGCAACTCTCTGACGTCGGCACTGAGGAATTCTCGAGCATTGTCCGAAACTATCTCGGCAGGGACCCCGAATCGGCAGAATATGTTTTCCCAGAAGAAAGTGAACACCTCTCTGCCTGTGTGGCTTCTTAGAGCTTTGGCCTCGATCCATTTGGAGAAGTAATCGGTTGCTACGATGATGTACCGTCGCTGTCCTGTTCCTGGAATGAATGGACCGACAATGTCTACTCCCCATTTGGCGAAAGGCCATGGGCTTAGTACTGAGTTTAAGTTTGTTGCCGGTGCGTGAATTCTTTTAGCGAACCGCTGGCAAGGATCACATTTTTGGGATATGTCTTTTGCATCGGCGTGCATATATGGCCAGTAGTATCCTTGGGCCTTAGTTCGTTGTGCGAGTGCTCTTGCGCCACTGTGAGTTCCTGCTTCTCCACTGTGCAGCTCTCTCATCAATGTTATTCCATCTAACTGATGTACACATCTTAATAAGGGACCCAAAAATGACTGTCGATATAAAACTCCACAAAAGAGTCGGTAGTTTGCATATCTGCTTGTTACTTTATGTGCCTCGAGGGGATTACTTGGTAGCTCCTTTGTCTCCAAATATTTTCTTATGGGCGCCCTCCAATCGTCCTCTTCGTATTGGATGGTCATTACTAGTTCTTCCCTCAAGTCTGCTATTGATGCCTTTTTTATTCTGCCAATCTCTATGGAGATAACATCTTGGTCCGTCATTTTTGATGCGATAAACGCCAAGGCGTCTGCATGCATGTTATCTTTCCTGCATATGTGCCGAATCTTTAGATGTGGGATCTTTGTCATGAGTCTTCTCGCCAATTTCTTGTATTTTGATAAGGAATCATGGGATTGGTAGCTACCATCTAACTGCCGCACCACAAGTTTTGAATATGTAGTTATTCGTGCTTCTTGTATTTCCATCTCTATCATGTACTTTAGGGTACGAATCATAGCTTCATATTCTGTTTCATTGTTGGTTGCTTCGAATTCTAATCGGAGTGCATAGACTGTGCGCTTCCCTGCTGGTGATGTGAAGACTATCCCGACTCCTCGGCCGTCACTGTTTATCGAACCATCGATGAAAACTTCTCATCTCCGAGGATGACACTGCTCTAACAGGTCATTTGGTCCGTCCTCGTCTTCAATTCCTAGGATTGGTTCTTCCTCATAGTCTTCTTCGATTGGGAATTCAGCCAAGAAGTCTGCGATAATTTAATGCCGTTCGTATTTCATATACTACTTCGTACTGGCCTATTTGTGCGTTCCATTTCGCGATTCTTCCTGCTGCCTGCATATTTTTAGGACCGACTCTATTGGTGTTTTGGTTAGCACTGTTATTTTGTGAGCCTGGAAATAAGTTCAAAGCTTTTGGGTTGCTACCACTAATGCGAGTATAAGTTGTTCCATCTTGGTATATTTTTTCTCAGCTTGAAATAGGGTTCTACTGATATAATACACCAGTTTCTCGTCCTCCTTCGTTGTCACGAGCACTGCACTTATGGCGTCCGAATTAGCTGCGATGTAGAGCTTCAAATCTTCATCTTTTTATGGACGTTGTAGCGCCGGCAGACTTGCTAGGTAGTTTTTGATTCCTTGGAACGTTGTTTCTCGTTCATCTGTCCATACAAACTTTTCCCCTTTTTTCAAAATGCTGAAGAAATTCTTGCATCTGTCCGAGGATCGAGCGATGAATCTGCTGAGAGCTGCCAGTCTTCCATTTAGGGCTTGCACGTCTTTTATAGTTGTGGGCGATGGCATTTCTCGGATTGCCTGCACTTTTAGTGGGCCTGCTTCAATGCCTGTTTTTGTAACGACATAGCCCAGAAATTTCCCTGAGGTTACTCCGAAGATGCAATTCGCAGGGTTTATCTTCATATGAATTTGGCGCATTTTCTCCAGTATTTCTCGCAGATTTTTTATTGTGGGTTTCTGCTTTCTTGCTTTTTACCAGCATGTCATCTACGTATGCTTCGACAGTCTTTTTTAACCAGGGACGAAATATATTTCCCATAGCCTTTTGGTATGTGGCACCGGCATTCTTTAATCCAAATGGCATTCTTGTATAACAAAATAATTCATTGGATGTTAAGAATGTCGTATGCTTTTGATCTTCTTCTGCTAGAGGAATCTGGTTATACCCAGAGTAGCCGTCCATGAAACTGAGCAGCTCATGGCCCGCTGTGGCATCCACCATTTGGTCTATGCTGGGGAGTGAATGTGGATCCTTGGGACATGCCTTGTTTAGATTGCTAAAATCGATGCAGATTCGCACTCCCTTATTTTTCTTTGGAACGATGACCATGTTTGAAATCCAATCTGCATATTGTATACT
>JAJJMA010238851.1:0-14759 GCA_023529015.1 Papaver nudicaule
ATAGAATCATCTGATAATGAAGCCAGTCCTTCTTCTGTACAGGATCTTGCAACTACAGAAGGAAAGGAAATTCATCTTGGCAAAAAGGTGGATGAAATTCTTGAACAACTCAAGAACTTAGCTGGTGAGATGGGTACTCTTACAAATCATGTGAATACTAGCCTCCATGATCTAATTAGAAGAGTTGGAACCATCGAAGAACAACTTGGCATCTTGGTCAACTCAAGTAATAAGTCTGTTCTCTCAATCAGATTAGTTGATTCCTTGTGAGAACTTGTTCTTACCTTTGCCTAAGGAATATAAACTAAATCTGCTTAGTAGTTTGCCTTTCATGCTTTTTAGAGTTTTTCAAGCATGTACTACTTTATTTCATTAATAAAAGTTCTTTTTAGATGTTATTAATGATGATGTTTGCAGTACTTGATTTGTTTACCTCAATCTTATTGCAAAACATAGCTTTTTCCATTGCTTCGGTAGTGACGTAAAGCTGTGTCTGTTTACAAAAGTTATGCTTTTTCCATTGCTTCGGTAGTGACGTAAATAAACTTTTGATTATATGGTTATTAGGGTTTTCTCAAACTCAGAATCATATAACTCTTTTTCCGAAATTGGCTAAGGAAAAGAGATTATTAACAAAGCAAAACTGGATAACATTCAATTGTTCTTGTCCATGTTAGTCTTTGTCAGTTGTTCTTTATTGAATAACACCACACGGGGGAGAGTACTTTTGAACTTGCGCTTAATAACAAATCTTTTTGGGGAGCGTGGATGTGGAATATTGGGAGAAAGTGTATCTTTATTTCTCCAAAAGGTGAGAACTCAGGAATCTTGTTGTTCAGATTACCTAAGTATACCATCTTTAACTTGATATGCGAGTTCTTGGCTTCACCTGTTCTTATAGGTGTATGAAACCCTAGTCTCAAACTACTTTGTCATATTTTTGTGACAAATAGGGGGAGAATACATATGGTTCTTGTTCTTGTGGTTGTTTGCATTACCGTGCATAACCATAGGGGGGGAACATCATGTGCTTACTTGTTGTGCTTTTCACAAAGTATCAAGTAAGGGGGAGTAATTAAAGCTGAGATCATGCATGGTATCAAGAATGAGTAGAATCACTTTAGAAGTTCTGATACACCAACTTCAAAGATTGCTCTGATTCTTACTCTTACGCACAAACAACATGTGGGATGAGCATACCAAACCCACGTAAGCTTAAGCGTACCTTTATGGTTGTTTGAGCTGGTTATGTTGTGACTGCTGACTACGGATTCATCAACAAGAGTTTAACGAACACATCAAGACTCAAGGAGAAGTTGAAGAATTCAAAAAATCAAGAACTACATCTGGTTAGTACTTCATTGTATATTATTTGAATCCATATGTAAATTGATTTTGTCACTAAAATTGACAAAGGGGGAGATTGTTAGGGCATTGTCCGGTCAAACCCACTAGCGTTGGTATGTCAAGCTAGTTGTCAGTTTTAGGTGTCAAAAGTCAATTCTTGATTTAGCCTACTAGAGTTTAGATTTCGGAAATGGGATATAGACAAAGTAGTAGAGACCTTGAAGACGAAGACTGTGAAGACAAAGAAGACATCAATTATTCTTCATCGATAAAAGGTTAGTAGGAGTTATGACTTTATGGATTTTCTTCTATTTCTACTTCATCTATTCTTTCGAAATAGTCGACTACTTTAGTAGTGATAATAGTAATTGAGATCGTATTCTTGCGTAACATGGCTTTGTGTCATGACCAGTGTTTGATCCCACAAATACTGTGAGTCAAGAATGTATGAGACAGATTCGGTGCCATATGTCCATTACAATGGTTTGCTTGCAAACTGTTAATTGGATATGGATGAATCTAAAGGAGTGCTCTTGAGCAAAGAGTCCATGGATCACAGCTGAGGACGTTCTCACGTCTAAGTTCTGGCTCAGCCCAGTACTTCCAGCGGAATCCAGATTTGACAAAATCTGACAGGCGCACGGTTCACGAACCGGTTTGCGTACCAGACACTCGGAAATTCCCTGAGTTCGAGATGGCTATTTTGTTCACGTACCAGTACGTGAACCTGACGGTAGCTGTCTTACTGGTGTCGGATTTAGTGAATATTCTCCTAGAATTTCACCCTGAGTCAAATTCCAAAACTCCTTTATCTCTTAGATGGACTTGTGTAAAACATAAAGACCTTTTGTGTTCCATCTAACGATCCTCAATGAGTCAATAAGATAAGATTATCTCTGGTCTGTTGGATTCTATCTTGAAGTGTTTTAGAGCTAACAAAACACTTGGCAGATAATTCTAAAAAGAATTCCAATTGAGATTAATCTCTTATTACTTGGTTATCAAGTTTAGGGTTTCCCTAACTCTTTTCACTTCGGGAAGGTCCTTAGGGAAGATAGCGTAAACTCTTTTCACTTCGGTGAATGCTTGTTGTGGTATAGTCATCCTCTATAGGTTGCAGCTCCTTTGGGAACTCCCTACGACTATAAAGACTTCCTTAGAGAGTTGGGAAGCACAGGTGGGATATTGAAACCATCTTTGGTTGAAATCGGATTAACCTGTAACCTTGGTAACCTGATCACGTTCTTATCTATTATAAATTCCGTCTCTTCTGATATACGACTATTCAAGAACTGATACGTTACTCAACAAGGTTGGAAAGGTAGCAACGCACGGCTGCACTCGGTGTTGTAAGACCTAGTTAGCTCCGGTTATACAAGTTCCTTAAGTGGTTCTTCGTGTATAACTGAGGTAGATTCGGATTGGGCATTGCTTACTTGGTTTGCTTGTCAGCCCCGATTCAAGAAGTAGATTTTCGTATGACCTGGATTTAACAATCCGAAGGAAGTCATCTTGTGTATGGTAAACTGAAGAGGACAGTTACACCATACGTCAACAGTTTGGTTTAAATGCCAGTATTGCTGACACAAGCCTTTGCCATCGGTCAAAGCAACTCCTAGGCCTGTAACGGATGTCAGCTAGGGGAATCAAGTGCGTGACGATCAGTGGGGATCCAGAGACGTAAGGAAGGCGACAGTAGCCAATTCGCTTGGAGGGCTTGAGTTGGTCTCTGCTAAATCCCAGACCGAAGTCTTATAGTAGGCTAGTGTTTGTAGTCAGTTTGTACTAGGCGGTGTTCAAACTGGACGAGGTCCCGAGGTTTTTCTGCAAGGCAGTTTCCTCGTTAAAAAAACGTTTGGTGTCTTGTGTGCTTTTACTTTCCGCATTATAACTCTGATTTATAATTAAAGCACCGAGTAGTAGGTTATTGCCTAACTGTCGAGATTACTCCAGTTAGAGGTTTGGATATTGATTTTTGAGATCGTCCAGACTTTAACCATAAGACTCACGAGCCAAAACGAAAAGTTGGTAGTATTTCGGTACCCCTCCTTTTTCAGATATTACCCTCCCCACCGGAGTTATAAGAGAGAGCTTATAGAGAGTTTGTCGAGCTCATGGAATGGGTTGCACTCAGAGCTATGAGCCTGAATAGGCGATTGCCTTTAATAAGGCATGGTTTCGAGAGTATTTTGACAATCTTGTCCCTCTCTCATTTTTCACCATCTACAGAAAGTCCTCTGGTTAGTGTGGAACATAAATGTTTAATGCTAAGCACTCAGATGGTGATGTTATCTTTCGAGGGTTTTAGTCTTCTCTCTTATTATTGTTGTGTGTATTTTTTTAGCAAAGGGGTTCCAAGGACTAGGTTTCAGTGTTAACAACCCTAACAGTCAAGAGCAAATTTGCACTTGAGAAAATTTTCTCTTTTTTTTTTAGGATGCGCACGTGTGGGAATAGAGACGGCCATGGCGCCATGGTGCCACAAGATGTAGCGTGGACGCGGCCATGGCGTTATGGCCATGGCGCCTCGAAATCCGCGCCACCCCTTGTGCCTTTTTTTTTTTAAAAAAAAAAAAAAAAAAAAGGGGCCGGCGGCCCCTCCCCACCCCCCTTTCTTTTGAGAGTTTCACCGGGACTAGGATTTCATAATTATTCATGTATATATATACTTATGCCTAGGTTAAGTTCTTAACAAAGAAGGAAGGATAAAGATAGGTTTCTCAGAGCAGTTTTCTTTTCTTTCTGATCACTCTCCTCCCTTTTATTATTATCTGTATTTGCGATCTTGCTCATCATGTCGTCAAGTGGAGCTACAACACAGAGCAACAAGGTAAACTAGGGTTTTAGACCACCTAGTTTTTTTTTTTGTTTTTTTTAACGTAGGATATATATATATATATATATGGATGGATGGAAGGAAGGGATTTGGTGGCGCCAAAGATTGTGGCGCCATGAGGGTTTCGTGACCTAGGTTTGGCCGGGGTCAGGGTTGGTGGCGCCATATTCATGGCGCCACATATACCCGTGTAATTTTTATTTTTATTTTTTTTTCGGCCTCGGCCTGGCCGAGGCCAAGTTTGGTGGCGCCATGAATATGGCGCCACATACGTGCATAATTTTTTTTTGGTTGTTGCACATGTATTCCAATAAGCATTTGCGCCTAGGCTTTTATGTTTTTAGAAAATACGATGTAATTGTATAAAATCCCGATGGTTAGATCTTATACAATACACCCAAATATCATATACAAACATACACACCATCATACCTAAACATTCATCTAACATATAGCATAAGAAATATAGAGGAGAGTAAGGTTAGAGATACTTGACAAGATGATTTACTTGGTTCGCCCTTAGGTAAGGACTACATCCAAGGATTCCACTAGTATAAATATGATTACAATTCTTAGTTACCTTGCTAATCTTCTAAGTGTTCACTCACGATAAGAACCCTAATTTCAGCCTTGGGCTATAGAGAGCAAGTAGAATACTTTTCCTCTCTCTAGACCAATCCGAAATGTGTCCAACCCCTTTCTCAGAGGCATCTCTCGCTATTTATACAAGATTTACATTGGTGCTATACAGCTAATACAGACGAGTTACGTTCTGATGCTAATTTGTCATTACTCGCCGACAAGATATGTCGCCGAGGCAGTATTCCATCTATTTACTTCCCGGCGAGTAAGTCTTCTTGAGGATAAGGATTGCTGACGAGGTTTCCACTGAGTCAACAAGTCAACCTGACAATCTATCTGTTCTGACGGGTAATGAATGCTCAACTACTTATCACCTTCCCCCGCTACACTATTCTTACTCCGCTGATACTGTTTATTCCGCTGACTCCTACTTCACACCTTACCGCTATGCCCAAGAATTGGATACTTCGCCCACAGCTTCCACTGTTGATTCCATACTTCTCTTGAGTGACCTTTATGATACACCTCCACCCTTAGGATGCTATTACTATGCAAAGGCATTTTCTACCCTTACATTTTGCCTCTTTCATCTCCAAGATCTTCGATCGCCGGGGATGAAATTTTTTCCTTCGCCGAAAATGCCGCACCCACGTTCTCCACTCCTGCTTCAGTTACGCCGCACACTCTCCACTAAATTTACGTTACACCACGTGTTTCCCTCTCAGCCTTCGTTACGCCACGTGTCCTTTATGCAGCCATCTACACTTTATGACCGGCAACCGTTGATGCCCGCAATCTCCGCCACTTCTTCACGCTCTGTAACCGCTGATTGGCAGTTACACTTCTTCTCCCTATAAATACTGGTAGCCTTTCTCGCCCAAACCCTTTATCTTCTTCTTCTTCACTCGAGTAGAAATTTTCAGAGCTTCTCAAACCCTAACTCCTTTTCTGCTGCTGCTGCTGTTTTTCTTCACAGATTCCTCCCTTTTGTCTCAAACATCTCACCATCACTTCTTCCTTCCTCTTTCTTCCTTTTGCTGTGCGAAACCCGTGTTCTGATCTCCTTCTACCACTGATTAGTCGAGTTTGTCCATCTTTTCCGATCACTTTGACTTTTCCGGTAAACTGTTATCTCACCTGAATCCTTACTCCGGCACCTTTTCTGTGCTCATGGCTTCTACTACCCAAACTTCTTCTAGTTCTGCAACTCTCAAAACTCCAGTTTCTACTTCCCCGGTCAATGAGGTTGAATCTCCCTCTTCTCCCGTCATTACTAAAGTTCCTACTCGCCCATCCTGGAAGAAATGGTCAGAGTATTGCGCTTATGATAAGGTGTTCATTGCTCCTTTAACTTTGACGCCTTTAAAGAAGGTAACAAAGGCTTCTACCCCTACTACTCTGGAAGATCTCCGAACGCCTGATCAACACGGCGAGTGTGCTGTGACTGCTTACGGCACACTCAAGGCTGGGAAGGCGGTTCTATTTCCTTTATACGATCCCGCCGATACGTTCATGTGCGATTTATTTCTAGCGATCAAGAAAAGTCCGTTCCAACTCACGGCGAATGCAATTCGCATCTTAGTAGAATGGAAGCTCCACCGTAGCAACAAGACTAACTACCCAGACTTGTTTGAGGAGGGTAAGTTTTCTCCTGAGGAGTATACTGTTGAGAATTTTTTAAAGCAGTATGATGTTCTTCCTTCCTCAGTAAAAGGTGAGCCCTGGGCTTACCGCTTTGTCACCAAGAAAAAGTTTGCAAAGAAACCAGAGGAAGTCATGCTTGGTGTTGTAGACGCCAAGGAGGTTACTGGTACTACCACGGCGAGAAAGAGTTATGAGACTGGCTGGACCAACATACCTTGCTCGCTGGAAGGTCCTTGGTTGCTAGGGTGGTGTGATGCTGACAGGACAATCAAGCGGCTAGATTTCCCTGAGGAGCACAAGCGCTTCAAAGATCATGACTTTACCCATTTAGACTGGGCGGAAGAAAAACAATATCTGGGCGCCGATGGGAAGATACAAGTAGATTCCCTGGGCAACTGGCTGGTGTTGTCCAAAAAGTCTGCCAAGAGGAAATCCTCCTCTCAGGTAATGAATAATTTACTTCTAATATATATCTATATTCCTCTCGCTATTTTCTAGCCGAGCTTCGAGAAAGGCATAGCTGAAGATCTAGGAACAAGCATACTAAGTTTCTTATTTTAAAAATATATCACATATATTTTTAAAATATATATATATATATACATCTATATGTTTCAAGATCTGATAGGGGTGCCTTTTATTCGCAGAGTACTCCCACCTTGACTCCTGAGGAAGAACTCCGCCAGACGCTGAAAAGGATCAAATCAGATGCTGCCGCCGAAGGCTCTCAAGGCGAATCCTCCGCTAACAAAGGAGACACTATGCCTCCGCCGTCCGATACTGTGCTGCCTCAGCCAGGCTTGCATCGCACTCGGCATTCCACTTCTGCTTCCACCACCCCTTTTTCTAAGAAATCTTCCACCAACTTAAAGGATAAGACCCCTGTTACCCAAAATCTGGCAACCATCTCTGAAGAGAAAGACGGCGATACAGTGATGACTGACGCCGAGCCTGTGAAGGAATCTCCAAAAATTCCTCTTGGGCGAGAACCTGTTGTTCCTCCCGCCAAGTCTGGCAATGATGTTTTCATTCCTCCCGCTAGGGACATCCTTACTGGTCCTTCCGGTAGTTCTAGCTCTCCTGTCGCTCTTACAAATCTTCATAGGATGCCTTTTAGCGGTAGGGATCCTGGGCTCCCAAGAAGGAGTGATACTGGCATGGTAGTGAATAGGCTCGCCGACTCTTTCTCCCGACTACTTTCCTTGGAAGAAGAGAGGAACAGTCCCGTTTCTCTTTACTACGAAGCTATGTTGAAGTATGCTACGACTGGCTTGGCCCATTCTTCAAATTTAGCCTCCGTGGCCCAAGGGTTGACTCCTCAAGAACATTTTTTCATGGCCGCCGCGGTAACTATTCATTCCAATGTGTTCTTATTATTAGCTATTATGTCTAGCTTTGCTGAACTCTTCTTTCGCTTCTGCCTCAGGGATTTCAACATTGTTTGAGTCTGATTGATACTTTTGACGTACAAGGCGATATGGTGAATTTCCTGTCTCGTGAAAACGAGGATCTCGAGCGCCAGTTGAAGGAAAAAGAAGCAGAAGCAACAAAGTGGCTCAATGCTAGCATCAAAGAGTCCACTGAGCGTGATGAACTTCAAGGTACTTTCTCTTTTAACTTGTAGATTGAAATTTCTTTGCATTTTAGTCTTTCGCCGAATCCCTTAGATCTTGCCCCTTCCAAGGTTGCCGTCAGCATTCTGACACACGACTGAAGCGAGCTGAAACCGAGATAGATAACTTGGCGAATGCTAATGCTAAGAAGTGCAATATGCTGTACGGCCAGGCTAAGACTATTGAGTGGTACCGCCGAGAGTTAAATTATGTTAACGAATTAAATGTTAACCTTGATAATCTTCTCAAAGTTTCTCAAGTCGATCTAAAGTGGATGGAAAGCGAACGAGATAATGCTCGCCGACTAGCTGAACTTAATAACAAACGGAAAGAAGCCGCCATTGTGGACCATATGAGAGCGAGCTCCTTGCGTTTGGAGGAGAAGGCGAGAGCTGATAAGCTTGCCTCTCGCCTTAATACTGTCATTTCTGAGAGGGATTTCGCCGAGTAGGAAGCGCAAAGGTGGAAAGATTTATGTAAGATTCATGGCGATCGCGCCAGAGAACTTGACAATCAGCTAAAAGCCCAATTGCGGCAGGTGGCCACTGTATCCGGTTCTCCTGTTAACGCTAAATTTGAATCCCATCTACAACTCCTTGTAGAAGCCCAAACTGGTGCTTGTAGGCACGTGAGCGAGTTGGAAGGTAGATTTCTAGGATATTTTTCCGCCTGATTCTTTATGTTGCCTCAGTTTCTGACTCCCATGTTTTATTTTTCAAACAGGGCGAGTCAAACAGTTGGAAGAAGAGTTGAAGAAGCAGCATAAAACTGTTGAGGACCACAAGCTTTGTACCGACACCATCTCTGAATTGGCTGGGAAGCTCACCCATCACAATGGTTGTGAAGAAAGGCTGCAACAGGCTGTGGAGGCTCACCGCCAATGTCCCAATCAGATCGCTGAGCTGAACCTTCAACTCCAAGACCACAAGAAATGCCAAGCCAATATTGAAGGTCTTGAAAGTAAGGTGAAGTATTTGGGTAAGATCCAGAGTGGACTTCAAGCTGATATAAGCCAGGCTCAGAAGGATCTCCAAGCGAAAGACGCCAAACACAAGCAGCAGTTGCTCATGATAGACTTCATCGCCGTTCAAGAATATATCTATAGGGAATTCCCTAAGATGGGCCTTAAGATTCCTGCTGAATATGTTCTTACTCCTAAAGCTTCCGCCGTGAAGGAGGTGGTGGATTGTGATGACGGTGAGGGATCGGGATCCAGCGGCGAGGAAGATGTTGAGGAAGAAGAAAATGTGGTCCAAGAAGAAGATGAAGAAGAAGAAGCAGAAGAAGAAGCGGAAGAAGAAGATGACAAGGGACAAGGTGAAAACAGTGGCCAGCCTGAAGGTGGAGAGAGGACTCATGACGGCGAGAACCAGACTTCTCCATGAACTTAAAGGAGACCGGCGACTTTTCTTTACACCTTCCTTCCATGCCCCTGCAATCTTTTGTTTTCGTAAAGAATGATTTGTTTGCTCTTTTTTTTTTTTTTTTTTTTAAGGCGGATATTTTTGTTCTTTCCCGTCTTTATTATCGCCATGTAGGGGTATTACCTTTAACTTTATGAAATGGATTATCTTCCTTTTAAATGCTGCCTTTGAACAATCTTCTATTGTATTTGCTTCAATTTGCCTTCAAAGTCTTGACTTGCCATTGAGTGAAGTCCTGGTCCTGTACATCCAACAATTTCTCAGAGCGACAGGATTAGATCCCAGCCGTAACCATTACTTGTGCCCGTCGGCGATCTAATATAAGCTGCTTGGGTTGCCCCATAGACTTTAATACACTATAGCTTTCGCCAGGGGTGATGCTATGGCGTAGACGGATTAACACACCGACGGCTCCGCCGAATGTGATGCTACAGCAAAAGGGTTCTTATTCGCCCAAACACTTACAGATCAACAAGTAACACGACTGGCCTTACAACTAAGCCTGGGTCGGACTAACTCTTACAAGTAGGTGCGTTCACTCAATGCAAGCAAGCTTTCTTCGTAAGAGATCTTGGCTCTTAGTTGATTTTATTGGTTTGGGCATTATGCCTTCAGAGATGGCACATGGCCTTAGTACCTGATCAGGGTTTTGGTATGGCTTTTATTGCCTTGGGCATCTGTGCCTCTGTAGATGGCCTTTATAGCCTATTGCTGAGTATGTTGCCTCAGCTACTGTGCTCTTAGAGCTTTTAAATTCTAGTCATCACTGTAGTTAGATTACTCAGTGAATGAAAAATGTAAATGACTCAGTAATCTGTTAACGGGGTTCGGCGCATGATAGCAAACCTACGTCCCCGGATCTTATTCGCTGTTGTGTTACATCAGTTAATAAGATTTCTTGGGTATTATGCCCGCCCAAGACCTCGGATTTTACATTGTTTCCCTCAAGGATAGTACTTCTTAAGGAACCTGGCGTTCCATGGATGTTCAAGTTGTACGCCATGCTCATTAATCAATACATACGCTCCTGGACCAGCCACTCTTTTGACCACATAAGGGCCATCCCATACAGGCTCCAACTTCTTGCATCCTTCCCGCTGAGACGGGGGAATTTCTCGAAGTACCAACTCGCCGGGCAGATATTCTCTTGGAATCACTCGCTTGTTGTATTCTCTTGATAATCGCCGGTGATAATTCTCCATGTGTGTAAGGGCGATTAGCCGCTGCTCTTCTAAGTCATCCAGCTTGGCCAGAATCAAGTCTGTATTCAAATTCTTTTCCCATGCCTCATGCTTTGTAGTGGGCAAGATTACTTCAGATGGGAGTACTGCTTCGGCACCAAAGGTGAGTAGGAAGGGAGATGCTCCAGTTGCTTCTCGAACTGTGGTTCTATACGACCACAAGACATTGTGCAAATGCTCACACCATGCCTTTTTGTGCTTCTCCAGTCTTTTCTTCAATCTCATTCCGATAGTTTTATTGATGGCTTCTGCCTGCCCATTACTCTGAGGATACAAGGGAGTTGATTTTCCTAACTTGACGCTGTAGTGGGCGAGTAGCTTTCTTATGTTGTCGCCGACCAACTCCTTTCCATTATCTGTACATATCTCAGCCGGTACTCCGAATCTACAGAATATGTTCTCCCAAATGAATGTGAATACTTCTTGTCTTGTCTTCTTCCTGATAGCCTTAGCTTCACACCACTTGGTGAAATAATCTGTCGCCACGATAATGTATTTCCGTTGTCCGGAGCCTGTAGTTAGTGGTCCAATAATATCAATGCCCCACTTGGCAAAAGGCCAAGGACTGAGCACTGAATTTAAAGATGTTGCTGGCGCCTTGATTCTTCTTCCATACAGCTGACATGGCTTGCATCGCTGAACATACTCTTTTGCATCTTTATTCATCCAAGGCCAGTAGTATCCCTGCATTCTGACCTTCAAGGCTAAAGCTCTTTGGCCGCTATGATTCCCACAGTCTCCTTCATGGATTTCTTTTAGCAACTTATTGCCTTCTTCCCTTGATACACAACGCAGCAGCGGTCCAGAGAATGACCGGCGGTATAGGATCCCGTCTCGAAGTTCATAATTCGCCGAACGACTGATGACTTGATGAGCTAAGATCTGCTTTCCTGGTAGGGTTAAGCGGTCTAAATAATACCGTATCGGCGATCTCCAATCTGTCTCTGCTGACTCTTCAGTGCTTGTTGTTAATACTTCTTTGCCTTGGCGCTGTTACCGATGACTGCATCACTCTTTCAATAGCTATTGAAGGAACATCTGGATCTGTCATCATTGAGGAGATGAACGCCAATGCATCGGCGTGCCTGTTATCCTTTCTGCAGATGTGGCGAAACTTGATACCTGCGATCCTCTGGGCATACTCCCTAGCAAGTTTTAGGTACTTCTGCATAGATGGGTCGGTTGTCTGGTATCGCCCAGATATTTGTCGAATCACTAGCTGAGAGTCGCTTGTCAATCTGACATTGCTGACACGCATTTCGATGAGTATTCGCATGGCGTGAATAACTGCTTCATATTCTGCCTCATTGTTAGTCGCTGGGAATTCTAGCCTTAGCGAGTGTACTATCCTTGCCCCTTTCGGCGAAATTAGGACAATTCCTATTCCGTTTCCTTCTCTATTTGATGAGCCGTCTACATAAACCTCCCATCCGTCAGGACTGCACTTCAATAAATCTGGCACTTCATGTTCTTGCTCATCCAAAGAGGATGGGATTTCTTCAATCTCTTCTTCTTCATCAATCGGGAAGTCGGCGAGGAAGTCCGCAATAACTTGTGACCGCTGAGCCGTACCTATTTCATATTGGACGCCGAATTGCTCAATCTGCTGATTCCACTTGGCGATACGTCCCACCCGCTGAGAGCTGTGCAAGATTGACTCTATGGGAGTTTTAGTGAGAACTACAATGGGATGAGCGTGAAAGTATGGACGTAGTCGCTGAGATGCAAAGACCAGCGCCAAGATCAATTGCTCTATCTTAGTGTAATTCTTTTCTGCCCCTTGCAGCGTTCTGCTGATATAATATATAGGTGTTTCCCCACCTTTGGTTCTTACAAGTACTGCACTTATGGCAAAGATGTTGCAGCGAGATATACTCTAAGTTCTTCGCCGTGTTCAGGTGGTTGAATTGCCGGGAGAGTGGCGAGATACTTTTTAATGCCCTAAAAGGCAGCTTCATGTGCCTCAGTCCAATCGAACTTTTCTCCTTTTTTCAATGTCTGGAAAAATAGTTTGCATTTATCGGAGAACCTAGATATGAATCTGTTAAGAGACGCCAAAGTCCCATTGAGCCGCATAACATCTTTTACTGTTACCGGCGAAGGCATTTCTATAATTGCCTTAATCTTAGCCTGGTCAGCTTCCACTCCCTTCTTCGTGACGACATATCCCAAGAACTTTCCTGAAGTCACACCAAAAACGCATTTCGCCGGGTTAATCTTTAGCTTAGTAATACGCATATGGTTGAATATTTCTCTGAGGTCTTCCACGTGAGTTTGCTTCTTCTTGCTCTTAACCAACATGTCGTCCACATATACTTCCATTGTCTTCCCTATCCATCTTTCGAACATCTTCTGCGCCATTTCTTGGTAAGTAGCGCCGGCATTCTTAAGTCCAAACGGCATTCGAGTGTAGCAAAACAATCCCTTGGTAGAAAAGAAAGTTGTATGCTTTTGATCCTCCTCCGCCAAAGGTATTTGGTTATATCCCGAATAACCATCCATAAATGACAGCAACTCGTGGCCAGATGTAGCGTCTACCGTTTGGTCAATACTTGGCAGCGGGAAACTGTTCTTTGGACAGGCTCTGTTAAGATCGCTGAAGTCGATGCAGATTCTCACTCCCTTGTTCTTCTTAGGTACTACCACCATGTTAGCTATCCATTGTGGATATTGCACCGGCCTTATTACGCCGGATGCCTTCATTTTGTCAAGTTCTGCCTCTACTGCTTCTTTATAAGCTGGAGCCAATTTCCTTATCCTTTGCTTGAATGGTCTGATCTTTGGATCAATATCTAATTTATGACATGCTATCGCCGGGTCAATACCTGGCATCTCATTCATGCCCCAAGCAAAGACATCAACATATTCCTTGAGTAGCGCTTGTAGCTCCGCAGATTCGTCTTCATTTAGCAGAGTGCCAATCTTTACCATCTTTGGATCCTGATCATCGCCAATATTAACATCCTTAGTGGGTTCCACCGCCGTAAAATGTAGTTCTGGTTCTCCCATCGGCGATGGTTCCTTTAATTGCTATAAGGCCTTATCTCCAGACTTCGCCGAGTCTTCTACCGAGTTTATTGAATGCACATATGTGGTTGGGTTGGCGATGAAATCGAGTATCTCCTGCTCCTTAACTGCTTCCTTGCCGAGCTTCTTTTTCTCTGCAATCTTCGCCTTTCGATTTTCTCGTATTTGCACGTCCGCCGAATTGCACGCCTTGGCCACTGCCAAATCTCCAACATACTCGGCGACTCCAAACGGTGTAGGGAATCTCAGGCGTTGATGATAAGTAGAAGGTACTCCTTTCAAACTGTGGAGCCATGGTCTTCCCAGAATTGCGGCATACGGCGAGCAACATCCACAATACAAAGAGTAGTTTTCAAGAAATAATCCTCGCAAATCTTAACTTTAAATTCAATCTCGCCTTTAGGCTTAGAAGCGATACCATTAAACCCATAAATGTTATAGGAGGAGACTGTTGGCGAGGGTATTTTATCATCTTTCGCCCTCATCGCCTCAAAGGCAGTATTAAAGAGGATATCCACAGAACTTCCCGGGTCAATAAGCACCTTTGGCAGCCTGAATTGCTCCATCTGAATGGTAAGAACCAAGGGGTTATTGTGATTTCTTCCCTCTGGAGGAATCTCTTCGGCGGAGAACCCGACACAGGCCTTCATCCAATCTTGCAAAGGCTCTTGTTTAACGGCAACACTACAAATCTCATTCCCCATTCTATCTCGCTTATGCACACGAGATAGAATATTATCATGAAATTCATCCCTAGTAATCTTTGAGTGTACAATGGAAAAGCAGTCCAATTCCAACAAATCACGCTCAACCTTTACCTCATATACTTTTGGGGTCTGAGCGGGAATGGCTTGAATTGGCTGAACCATGATGGGAGGCGGTGGTGGCAACTCTAAGAATTCTTGGAATTTCCCCAGGCGGATGAATCGATGAACTTCTTGCTGTACGCCGGTGCAATTCTCAGTTGTATGGCCATGGAATTGACAAAAGGAATTGGTATTAGTCGGCGGGCCCCTGGGATTTGCTCTATTGTAAGGATAACGAA
>JAJJMA010238858.1:0-12003 GCA_023529015.1 Papaver nudicaule
TTTTGGCGACGAGGTCACAGGAGTAATTTCGCATCAATCTCTGGCGTCCTGGAATAGCGCGAGATAAGGTATGAATTTATTTTTACAGTAGGGATAAGATATTTGGTTGCTATTAGCCATATTTTGATATCTCGCGACCCTAGCCTAGCAGCATGGTCCATATCCCTGACCTACGTATTAAAATACCTATGCATGCGCATTAGCCTAGCTCATGCTTGAGCCAAAACCCTAGGAGTACACGGTTGGCCACGACTAACCTTGGCCACGCCTAACCCTGGCCACGCCAATACCTTGGGTACGCCAATACTTGGCCACGCCTAGAACTTGGTCACGCCTATAACTTGGCCACACCAAGAACTCCACCACGCATAGAACTTGGCCACGCCAATGACTTGGCCACGCCTAAAACCCTTGCCCCGCCAATACTTGGCCACGCCAATATCTTGGCTACGCCAAAACCTGGCCACGACAATACCTTGGCCACGCCTAAAGCGTGGCCACACCTAAGTCTTAGCTACGCTAAGACCTTGGCCACACCAAAGCCTTGGCCACGCCTAAAACGTGGCCACACCTAAAACTTGGCCATGCCTCATATTTGGGTGCCCATGACGTTGGCCTCGCCTCATCTTTGGATGCCCACGCATCTTCCCTTGCCTAATACCTGGAGGCCCATGATTCTCCCCTGCCTTAGTTTTTGGATATCCATTATCTTTAGCACGCCTCAACTTTGGATACCCACGTTTATTACCTTGGCCAAACTCTTGGGGAGTCTAAGATTATGCCTTGGCCAAATATTGGAGGCCTCATAATCATGCTTAACCTAATTTATGGGGGCCTTATAGTTGGCTCTCGCCTAATTTGTGGGGGTCTTATTGTTTTCCCTTGCTTATTCTTATGGAGGTCCTTGATAATCATCTTCCTCTCACGGCTAGCCTTGCCTCCTTTGAGCTAGGGTTTACCTCTTCCTAGCCTCCCTCTACTTATGGGCCTCACTGATCCAAATCCTAGAGGATTATGGATTTTATTTAGTCCATAATACTCTAGTTTCCTAATCAAATTCGGAAATCTGGCAGTTCAGCTCACGTATTTCTTCATGGCGTGATTTTTAGAGCCCAATCCGTAAGGAATTAGAAGGCGCTTCCTTCACAAAATATTTTCCTCTGTGAATTTCCTATAACATACTAAAAATTCAGATTTTTATCTAATATAGGCTGGCCTGGACGATTTTACCAATGGACAACGTGCAAACTGTACAGAAATCTGAAAATAACATAAATGTTATGGCTTGTCCTTCGTGCTCTATGCCTAACTTCTTAATAAGATTATTATACCATGCAATATGGCTTATTATAATTATTGTGGCCTATCTTTAGGTCTTATATTGGCAATGCTTATGCATTCTTGATGATGGCTACGCCGTGATAGCATCATTCGTCTGTTTTTCCTGATTATAGACTTGCTTCTATAAATCAGTGCTATAATTCTTAATCATGGCTCATGGCTATGATTCATATTATTTTAGACATTCATATGTCTTTATTACTCAGGGAATTGGTGCATTACATGCCACAAACCAATTTCCCTTATTTATGGCAAGACGAAAGTCGTATTCATTTGACTATTGCCACAGAGAGTTGCTGAAATCCTCTCGGTCTAATTGGCGATTGCATAGCTCAATCCTTTGACCTATTTTATCTAATGGTGGTTGCTAGCTCAACCCTTAGATGACTTATCTTATCTTATCTAATGGCGGTTGCTAGCTCAACCCTTAGATTTATCTCATTAGGTTTAAACGGCGATTGCCCGGCTCAATCCTTAAACCAAATCTTAAAGAGATATTCAAAGCTTATCGCTTAATCTCTATCTTATCGCAAAGTCCTAAGCTTGCACCTAGTCAGCTTTGACTTAACAAATAACAAATATTTAACAAATCTTACGAGAATCAAGATTTAGTTACATGGGGGGATATTCTTTTAGGGTTTTGGTTTGGCGGTCTACGGCACGAGTGATTGCAACGGCTCAATCACTTAATGAGAAAGATAACTAGGTCGTGTGAACGTTGCTGAGAAGATGGGATAAGGTAGTGGGTTGTTAGTCTTCCCTAATATTAGGCGCAAGACTCTTAACAACTGACCCAACTCTTTCCTCACTCCCACTCTTCCACTACTTCCACTTCTTACGAGATCAGTTGAGAATATATTGCTATAAATAGGTCACTCGACCAGTTGGGAAATCATCTCAATCCAATTTCATTCTCATCCAAGATAAGTTTAACAAGTTCAGTGCAAGTATAATCAAGTCTATCTTATCGGTAATTGATTAACTCTTCTCATTCAGCATTTATTATCTAGTGAGAACTGAATATTCATCCTTATCTAGCAATATTTATCTCAATATCACAGAAAATCATAGCATTTCTCTGATCTCATCTTTCTCTGCTTCCCTCCCTAAACCAACCCTAAAATCCTCTTCTTGTAACTGAAGCAATACTCGAACGCACATTTCTTGGTTTAGGCGAGTCTTGTTCGATCTTGACCTCTCGAATTCATCACAATCTTTTATTACATCATTACACTTCACACTTTACCCCTCAGATTCCTTTATTTGTTTTATACTTAAAACACCTGGATTATACTTTCTCCATATATCTTCTGATTTTTCTTATATCATGTCGAGCAACAGCAGCAGTGATGTTCCTTAGAGCCAATTTATCAAGCGTAGGACTTGGATTCCCAGCTCTGTAAGTAATTCTTCACTTGTGCTTCCTCATATTTCTTTAGAAATTTATTAATCATGAGTTAACTGTAGAATGAGGAGGAAGGAGATAGCAGTACCAGTAATCCACGAAGCAAGATACCAAAAACAAGCAACTCTTCACCAGTAAATCCCCTTCTTTATGCATCTCATTTATTAAACACGAGGATATTTTCTTACTCTTTATTCTTTGCAGATTCGTAAAAAGAGTGTTCACGCTCCCCCAAGGAAGATAACCGAGATTCCCCACTCTCCTACTTACAGTCCTGCTTCGGTGGTAGACCTTGAAGATCACGTCCCTCCTGGAAATAGCATTAGAGCGGGCCTTCTTTTTGATCCTGAGATGCGATCCTTATCCCAAGAATACAAATCTGTTGGTGGCTTCTTAGTTCGGAAGAAATATGTTTCCCTGTATACGAAGATATGGAGGAAGTACGACCACCTAGCTACTACCCAAGTCTTGGGTAAGGACTGCTCAACAGTCTTGGTGTCTATGATCTCGTTATTGATGCCGATGATATCAGAAATGGAACAAGGATCATTGCATAAAGTTACCTTGTCTACCATCATGAAATGGGAACGTTTGCTTTCTTCCGCCGAAAATGTCAAGTTCAGGGTTGGATGGCTTCAGGCGCGACTTGAAAAGATAAAGATGGACCGGTTGTCCTTTCTAGCAGACGGCCCTGATCCCGAGATCATCGATGAAGATGAAAAAGCCATTGATGAAGAAACTGAGAAGGTCAATCAAATGGTGGAAAGCCTGAAAACCCTGGAACATGAGATTGATGTAGAGATGAAGGCTAAAGAGGAAGCAAGGGAAAGGGAATTGAAGACCCTTAAAGAGAAAATTGCAGAGGAAACTGCGAAAGTGGGTGAAGCTATCCAAAGTTTGTCAGCTAAAACCGCGGCGTTTCAGGAAAAGATGGAAAGCTTGTATCAGAAAGATTATGCACTCCTGGAAGGCTTATTCTGAAGAGAAAGATTTGTATATTTTCTGAATTGAATAAATAGTATTTTCTGAACGAAAGGTTTATAAAGATCATAATCGTTAAGTGCAAATGAAGCTTGCACTAACTTGGAAGGAATCGTAAAGTTTTAGAAAGAAGTAGTCAGAAATTCATACGTAATAAGGTTTAAGACATTTTCCATTGATTACCGTACCTTCGGGCTTTCCATCCAAGGTAGCGATTTTGTAGTAGCCACTAAGCGCCGCTTTAGTCACCACATATGGCTCATCCCAATTAGCTGAGAATTTCGGAGCTGACATATCTTGCTGAATATGCTTGGCAGTCTTTAATACCAAGTCCCCAACTTGGAACACTCTTGGCTTTACTGCCTTATCATATGCTCTAGAAATCCTTCTTCTATAAGCTTCCATGTAAGCTTCCGCTTTCGTACGCCTATCTTCGACAGTATCTAATTCCGCAAACCTAGCACCAGAAATGTCGGCGTAGACCCCGTTAGCCATGGCGATGCGTGCAGAAGAAACCTTGATTTCAGCTAAAAGAATGGCATCCGTACCATATACCAGAGAGCATGGAGAAGCTCCTGTAGAACTCTTTGGAGAAATTATGTATGCCCATAATGCCATGGGGAGTTTTTCATGCCAAGACCGCTGGTTATCATGGACGGTACGACTCAGAATCCGAATCAATGTTTTGTTAGTGCTTTCAGCTTGCCCATTTCCTTTAGGATAATAAGGTGTAGAGCAAATATGTTGAATACCATACTCTTGAAGTAATTCCCCCACAGCTTGATTGACAAAAGGCGAACCATTATCTGTTATGATGTGCTTAGGAGCTCCAAACCTACAGATGATATGTTCCTTGATAAACTGAGCTATATTGACACCCTTGGTTTTTCTTAAGCGGAATCGCCTCCACCCACTTTGTGAAATATTCAGTAGCGGTTATAATGTGCTTATGTTGTAAAGAAGATGCGGGATTGATCTTCCCAATAAGATCAAGTCCCCAGCTATAAAACGGCCAAGGGCTACTGATGGATTGCAGAGGAAGACACGGAGAGTGTATAAGGTTATTATGAACCTGACACTGATGGCACCTTCGAACAAACATGGCAGCATCGTCTTTCATAGTAGGCCAATAATATTTTCATGAACTTGTAAAAATAATTTCTTCTTACCTTGGTGTTCGCCTTCATGCATCTCCTTGAGTATAGTACTCGTCTCCGGATCTGCCAAGCAGCGTAATAAATCTCCACCAAAGCTTTTGCGGTACAGAATTCCTTCGTGAAAGACGAACCTTGCTGCTCGTCTTTTCAGTTTTTCCGCAGCTCTCTTCTCAGCAGGTAGGACATGGTCCCGAAGATATTGGATGTAAGGTTCACGCCAATCTCCGACAGGATGTACCATCAAGGCTTCAGAATGGTGCACGGCAGATTGGCACTTACTGCAAGAGCCTTGTATTTCTCTAGATTGAGTTTCCATGGTGGGCCAGTAGTATCCCAGCCGTTGGAGTCGTCTGTATAAAGTGACCACTAGACTTTGTCCACATATTTCCTCATGGACGTTATGAGTCGTTGTTGGGCCTCGATATCTCCAAGACATCTAAATAAAGATCCATCTGAATTTCTATGATAAAGAATTCCGTGTAATAAGAAAAAGTTATTCAGGTCTTTGAGACGAACTTTCCTTTCTGGTGATGATTGAGTGAGCTCATCAATGACAGGTGTCCTCCAATCATGTACTGCTGGTTCGCTAGTTTGCACTAACCAAGTCGATGAAAGTGTACGCTTATGCACGGTGAGAGTCGTTTCCATACCTTCAAACTGTAACTTCGAAGCCAATGTTGCTAGACAATCAACATGCCTGTTGTTAGTTCGACCGGTATGAATGATTATAGCTTCAGAGAAACGAGTTAATAGTCTTTGTGCTTCGGCGCGAAAAGGAGCTAGAGTGACCTCCTTTAATGAGTAGACACCATTCATTTGATTTACCAGTAATTTGGAATCACCCCTAATCTCCAGATTAGTAGCTCCCGCTTGTTCGGCCAATGATAATCCAATCAGGAAGGCTTCGTATTCCGCTGAATTGTTGGTACATCGGAAGTATAGCTTGAACGAGTGTAAGAATACCTCGCCAGCAGGAGAAACCAATACTACTCCAGCTCCTCCAGTGTTGTTGCTTGGCGTAGCGGAGCCATCGAAGTACAATAACCAAGTATCCTCCTTGACCAAGGATATTTCCGGGAATTCTCCAGGTACATCTTCATGCAGGGCGGTGGTATCTTCTCCAGGGAAGGATGCAAGAAGATCCGCAACAGCTTGGCCTTTGATCGCCTTTGGAGCCACACAAGCGATATCAAACTCTGACATCTGCAGTAGCCAACGGGCTGGCCTTCCGAGCAGAGCCGGTTTTGACAAGAGGAATCTTATGGGGTCTGCTTTTGTGATTAGCACGACCCTGTTGGATAAGAGATAATGCCTGAACTTCTGGATTGCGAAGACTAAGGATAGACATGCCTTTTCTACCTTCGGGTAGCGGAGTTCGGCGTTCTTCAGAGTACGACTGATGTAATATACTGGATATTCAACATTGTCGTCACCTTCTTGTGCGAGGAGTGCCCTAATAGCGGTGTCACTTGACGCCGTATAAAGAAGTAAAGGACGTCCCTGCACTGGTGTTGATGGTGGTTTTTGGAGAGGAGGTCGCAGGAGTAATTTCGCATCAACTTCTGGCATCCTGGAATAGCGCGAAATAAGGTATGAATTTATTTTTACAGTAGGGATAAGATATTTGGTTTGCCGTCAGCCATATTTTAATATCTCGCGACCCTAGCCTAGTAGCATGGTCCATATCCCTAGCCTACGTATTAAAATACGTATGCATGCACATTAGCCTAGCTCATGCTCGAGACAAAACCCTAGGTGCCTCACGTCATTCCATGGCATGGCGTTGGCCATGCTCAAATCTTGGCCGCGCCTAAACTTTGGCCAAGCCTAAAACTTGGATAGGCATGGCGTTGGCCTTGCCCAAGACCTTGGCCACGTCCAAACCTTGTCCACGCCAAGACCGTGGCCATGCCTAAACTTGGCCACGCCAAACCTTGTTCACGCCCTAAACTTGGCCATGCCTAAACTTGGCCACGCCAAAACCTTGGCCACGCCTAAAACGTGGCCACACCTAAAACTTGGCCACGCCTAAAACGTGGCCACACCTAAAACTTGTCCACGCCAAAACCTTGGCCACGCCAAGAACTTGGCCACCCCAAACCTTGGCCAAGCCTAGACTTTAGATAAGGCATGGCGTTGGCCATGTCCAAACATTGGCCACGCCTAAACTTTGGCCAAGCCTAAAGTTTGGCCACGCCTAAACTTTGGGTACCCACGGCATTGGCCATGCCTCATCTTTGGATGCCCATGGTATTGGCCGCGCCTAACTTTTGGAGGCCTCATAATCATGCTTAGCCTAATTTATGGGGGCCTTATAGTTGGCTCTCGCCTAATTCGTGGGGGTCTTATTGTTTTCCCTCGCTTGTGCTTATGGAGGCCCATGATTATTCTCTTCCCCTCACGGCTAGCCTTGCCTCCTTTGAGCTAGGGTTTACCTCTTCCTAGCCTCCCCTTATTTATGGGCCTCACTGATCCAAATCCTAGAGGATTATGGATTTTATTAAATCCATAATACTCTAGTTTCCTAATCAAATTCGGAAATCTGGCAGTTCAGCTCACGTATTTCTTCATGGCGTGATTTTTAGAGCCCAATCCGTGAGGAATTAGAAGGCGCTTCCTTCACGAAATATTTTCCTCTGTGAATTTCCTATAACATACTAAAAATTCAGATTTTTATCTAATATAGGCTGGCCTGGGCGATTTTACCAATGGACAACATGCAAACTGTACAGAAATCTGAAAATAACATAAATGTTATGGCTTGTCCTTCGTGCCCTATGCCTAACTTCTTAATAAGATTATTATACCATACAATATAGCTTATTATAATTATTGTGGCCTATCTTTAGGTCTTATATTGGCAATGCTTGTGCATTCTTGATGATGGCTACGCCGTGATAGCATCATTCGTCTGGTTTTTCCTGATTATGGACTTGCTTCTGGCCCCACAATTCCAACCGTGAGCTCAAACCCTAACCCTAATTTTGCTTCTGCCTCAACCCAGAGGGGGCCAACCTCATCCCCTCTCTCCTTGGGCGTGTCAACTCCTCTGGTGGGTTCCACCACGCCAACCCTATCTCAAATCACGTCCCCCCTCTCTCATATGGTGGGGACCACCAACACCACTATCTCTCCTACTCCTTTCACTCCCATCTCAAGCCGCACAGAAGCTTTTCTCTTCGGGCCCCGCATAGGAGAAACAAGGAGTATTGAAGACTCACCTAGCATTGCGGATCTCATGAAGACCCAACAAGATCTAGCCCTGAGTCAGAACAATATGGTGAAAACCCAGATGGAGTTGCTAACTTGCTTAAGGACTCTATCAGAGAAGCTGACGCCACCAACAACTCCAGGGCTCTCACGTGCAGAAACCCCTGCCAATCTTAACAAGGCGGGTCCCTCTCAAATTCATGTTATTCCTGATGATCAGGATACCCATGTCCACACCACGCGTGGACCAAATACTGGTTTGCAACATAACTTCGTCACTCGTGAAGATCTGCAGAATCTTTTGCAGGCTCGTAGCATGGAGAATTCAGATTTGTTTCATCGTCATCAACCTCCATATCCAATTGAAGTTCAACGTGAATCTCTTCCTGAAGGATATGTCACACCTTCATTCTCCATGTATAATGGTATTGGGAATGCCCGAGAACATATCTCTCGCTTCCTGGAATCATTGGGAATATATGAAAGAAATCAAGTTGTATGTCTCAAGGAATTCTCGAAATCTCTGACGGGAAAGGCATATACTTGGTATAATAACCTAGCTCCTAATAGCATTCTCAGCTGGAGCCAAATGGTTAATGCTTTCCTCAAGAAATACTTCTTCGTGTCTGAGCAACTCACTCTCTCTGATTTGGGGAGACTCTATCAGCGAAACAATGAACATCCAGATGATTACGTAACGAGGTTCAGAACTCGTTCAGTGGATTGCAATGATCCAAATGTGACAGAGGTACAGTTGGTGGAGCTTTGCATCAATGGAATGATACCAGTATATCACGCCTTGTTGGAGAATTTGGATATCGACAATTTCACCAAGCTCCATAAGTCCGCCAAACGATCCGCCACTACTGCACCTGCACTGCTAGAAAGGCCCAGGCCTTTAAAAGCTGAAGAAGCCCGTGGTGAAACGCGTGCCAGCAAGCGACTTGTCAACAAGCAATATAATTCTCTTCACTCAGTCCATGCTATCACTGAAGGTGTCAAGAGGAAAGCGCCTACTCCTGAGGCCCCGCAATTGAAACGTGCAGCTCCAGCCCAACCTCAAGCTCCGGCACGGGTCCCAGCTAATGCCCCTGCACCAAAGGCACCACGACAATAAAGGGAATTTCCTAAGATTCCTGATTTCCAATGTACTCTGGATGAAGTGATAGAGCTCCTGGAAGCATGGATTCAAGATGGTGCTGTCAAATTACCTCCTGTGTGGAGAGAGCCTACAGCACAAGAAATGACTGATCCTAAGTATTGTCATTTTCATCGATTCGTCAATCATCCCACCAGCGAGTGTCATCGACTCAAGCAAATCTTCAACGAAAAGATCGAGTCAGGAGAGTTGAACTTGGGGACTGAAGGTGTGCATAGAATCCACTCCCTCAGTACCAACCTCAACGTCAACACCAACGACAGCATCAACCCAACATTCGAAATTTCACTATCTCCGGAGAATCTGTCAAGCAAACTGCTAATTATTTAATGGAGAATTTGTGCGAGCTCTTGCATTTTTCTAGAAGTCAGCGAAGCAACATTTTCGCTGCCCTCAGCTGGATTGCTAGCGGCAAAGAACTACCTATACCTGAGAAAGTTCAGCCGAAGCCTGGCGAAGTCACACCAGAGATGATGGCAGGAGAACGAGTTCCAATACCAATTATCACTGCTCGTCTCGAAGGTACGAATTTTAAGAAAGTTCAAATTGATGCTGGTGTTATGGTTAATTTAATTCCAATCAAGACACTTCAAGCAATTGGGATTTCTCGACGGGATGTCATCTATTATCCCACGATAACAAAAGATTCAAAAGGAAAGCTCCAAGACATATATGGTCACGTTACTTTGGATTTGAAGGTGGACTCTGCTCGCACCAAGACCAAGTTTCATGTAATCAAAGAGGATGAGGAACACGACATGATCCTAGGGCGTCCTTGGCTCCATGGAAAGAGATTTGTGCCGACAATCTCACCTGTAATCATCAAAGGCCAAGAGTTCATGTTTGATCAAGGCTGCAGCGTGGGAAAGCTGGAGTACCGCGTGGGGTCTGAAACTCTGGTGATATTCAAAGAGGTATGTGATAGTGATTTGAAGTACTTTATTCAAAATTATTTAGTTCATGGAAATCCTATCCAACATGCCCCTACACAAGGGTTGGATGATTCTTCGACTTGGGGACTTGATTGCATCAAGTCTATCAAGCCCTCTGAGGCACCTCAGGAGGAAATCAAGGCCACTTCCAATAGATGGGTCCGGGCAAAGCAACGGTCTTATAGGCGAAAGACACCTGAGATGTCATGGGTTCCTAAGGCTACTTTGCAAGAAGGAGACAAGGTTATGCGGCGCACTAACCGAAAAGTAACTTCTATTCCGGGGTCCACAGCGAATTGGGAAGGACCTTATATTATATCTCGAGTCATGCCTGATGCACGATACATGATAAGTGCAATACATGAAAGGCTCTCAAACATGGTGGTTAACGGCAAATGGCTCAAGAAAATATGAAGACTCACTAGAGTTTATTTATTTCCTGTAATTTCAATTCCTCCAAAAATAAAAGTGCAAGCCATCTCTTGCCTTTTAACAAGTCAATTCAATTCAATTCAAAAATTCAAATTCAAAACCTATGAGTTCAAAAATAATCAATTCCTACAAACCCTTGTTCATAAAACCAAATAAAAGCAAAATAAAATTCTTTTGCTCCTGAAGTCTTTCAGAAGCACCCATCTAGTGAAGATTTCGCTCCTTCATCAACGGCTTTCTTCAATAGAGCTATGTCAGCAGCTTTCTTCTCCGCCTTCTCAGTTAACTTGCGGAGTTCCTCAGTCATAATGGCATAATTCTTCTCTTCTTGCTTCACCAAATCCTGGGTGAATTTGCCAGTAGCAGCACGCCTTGTTCGGATGAACTGGATTCTCGCCTTGAGCCACAACAAGTTGGGTTTGAAATGTTCAAATGAAGCAATCAGGTCTTCTGCTTCATCTAACTCCTCATCTGTCGTGTCCGCGAGAGGAGTGGCATACATCTTCGAAATCAAGCCCATGAGATAAGCCACAACACCAGCAAGTGTATTCAAGTGGTCACGCCTTCCAGCAGTAATGAGGTGACCATAAGGAGCCCATATTTTCTTATACAGTGGAACGTGTTCCTCAGGGACATTAAATCCTTCCACTAGTGTATGACCAGGGAGAATTATTTCATGAGGAGGATTATACGCCGAACCAGCATGAGGAAACTCGAGAAAATCCCTCGCACCGGTAATGTCGATATCCTCAGAGACTGGTGTTTCCCTGATAACCATCTGAAAGAAAGATTTAAAGTAAGCAGAAGTTTAATAATATGTTTCAAGCTATATGTTGAAAGCTTAAACATAAAGAGGATAATCAAATTTACCTCAGTATTGGGAGGATTTTCATCAGCAACGTTGTCGAAGTCCTTGCCAAGGTTGTGACACGCACTTAACCTTTCACCAGCAAAGTAGGTGTCATCCATTACTTCTTTATCTCCAGAAGGCTGCAAGAGCAAGCGAGATGAGAATAAAGTATTAAATATTCTATTTCGGGTCGAAGAGTTTGACAAGAAGTAACCTGTGTCACAGAAGACTTAGGGTCTGTGGAGCCTCCACTGCTATTCTTCTCAATAATCATATCAGTGGATTTGGACAGTGTACTCGGAGTCAATTCGTCAAACACGGGGCTTCGCTCTGAAGGGGCAAATGAGAACCTCTCAAATCCTGTAGCAGGCCCATCCTACATCAAATAAAGAAGAAAAATCATTAAAAGAAGAATATCGAAGGATTCACGACGTTATCTTGAAGATACGATTTTCTGACATCTGAATTCTTACGAAGAACGGTGAAAATCTCAAAATCTGTACAAATCAGTAAGAGATATGAAGAAACTTCCTTCA
>JAJJMA010238863.1:0-12602 GCA_023529015.1 Papaver nudicaule
AAAAAGATCTTGAAAAAGAACGGATTGAACATAAAGCAGACAAGGAACGATTCATGCTTGAATTGTCAAACCTTGAGTCTCGTATTCAGAACTTTGAAAGATATTCTCTTTCTAAAATAATGTATCTTCATGACGTTGAAACTCAACAGCTAAGAGAAGATAACCTTGTACTCAGGAACAGATTAGATAATCTGTCAACTTCAAAAGGAGTTCACTCTGAAAGTGAAAAAGTGAATAATTGTAGAACTTCTCCAAAGAAGTTGTCTCACATGAGACCAACTCGTGATCTTGGATCTCGACCTACAGTTATTGCTTCTGTCAAAAAACCTTCTTCACCTAAGACTGTAAAGAAATGGGTTGAGAAAAGGCATGTCAGACAGATCATAGAGGATAAACAACCTGTCAACACTGGTCTTCAGAAGAATATTGGCAAATATCTTTCAAGTTGCAGAGAAATTATTCACTCCATGGAGAAAAATCTATCAGACATGATTCGAAAGACTGATAAACCAGGTATGTCCTCTACTAGCAGCTCGTGGATCTCTTTTAGAGAAAGAAGAGAAGCTCACGAAGTCCCATAGACAGGACCTTAGTGTCCCCTTTTCAATAAGAGCAAGGACTCTCGCTATTGGTAATCCTTGTAGCGAGAGAAAGTCTAAAATATGATTCTGTTTAAAAGATTTTTTTATATAGTGCATAAACAAATATTTACCTATTATCTAAATAAGACAATAATCTATCATCTCTTACACTTGTTGAGCAATGATCTCCAAAAGAGATGTCTCCACGCTCAAAGGATTATGTGATCCTTTGTCCTGATGGTTTATGATCACCAATGTCGTCATCATAATTGTCTTACATCACCTATCTTATGTCTCCTGAAATTGCAGTGAGCCGAAACAAGATTTTATAATATAAGGGTGCTATCACATCATATTAAAGGGTCCAAAATATAATGTCTCGATGTGGATGTCAACACCTTTCTGTGCTACTTCTAGAATTTCCCCTGCCTCTGGCTCCTAAGGCAAGAGTCGAGAACAGGATCCATGGGAATCACTATAAGAAAGCCAAAAGGAATATATGTTCTAATCATATTGTTGACATTTTAAACTTATTTGGGGTAAAAAATTGTCTTATGAGATGTACCCATGTGGTCACACTATGCTTAAAAATTATCCTTTTTTACCTCAATAAAACTGTTGTTTAAAGGACGTTCGCAACTTGTTATGAACGCAAAACCTGTCCCTTGAAAATCCTAAACTCTGTGTCTGAACCTTATATAAGGTAGAGTAAGGAAGGGTTATTTAATCAGTCCAAAAGAAGGAGTTCTTTTCTCCTTAGAACTGAAACTGCAAGATGAACGACAACACATGGACTGTCATTCTTCCTTCCTGTAAAAAGATTCGAATTGAATCCTCAGACAGTGAATCTAGTATGACTCGAGAGAATAAAGCATAATCTGCTCAATGCTCAGTTCCATGCATATCTGAAGAACAAAGAAAGGCATCCGATATGAAACTTGACGTTGTTCTTGAACACGTTTTAAGTTTAAGCAAGGAGTTTAATAAACTCACCAATCTCATCACTGATCTCACCTCAAGAGTAGCTGCTATTGAACAAGACTGGACTACCTATGAAGAACCAGAGAAGGAGTTAACTGAAGAATAAACTTTTTCTTTACATCATCTAGATGTGAAAAAATTTATTTGTTCATGAATAAGAGGCATACTTGCCTAAGTCATCTTGACTTTAATTTTTATGAGTGATATGCTTAAATTGCATCTTTTTCATCAATTAATCGAGGTTATTAAATTAAAATCTTAATTGATGATTTCAATGCTTGATCTTAATTGATTATCTTTAATGTATTGCAAAACCGTGAACTTGCTTTTTTAGCCATACTACCCGTTCGGGTAAAGCAGTTCATGATAGATTATCAAAATCCATGCTTCTGACTCTTATGGCTAAGAGGAGACGATTTTTGATCATAATGTACCTCGTAGACTACAATGTTGAACTCCGCTGGATTAAATGTTGTACCTTTAATTCTTAGTCTTACAACCACTAGGAAGGGGTAACCTAATGTTTTCTCTAAAGGCGATGGTCGACCGAAACTATCTGAGAAAGTAGGAAGATTAAACCTTGAATTCCTATTCGACCGTAACTGGCTAGGAAAGAAAAACATATCTACAATTTCACTTGTGAAAATTTTACCCAAGATATTATCCTAAAACCTTGCTTGGGAAGGTAGTCACGTTGTTCCTTATGGAATGACACATAATGGGGGAGAGTTCTTTTGAACGTGTGTTTCATGGTAATATCTTTTTGGGGAGTGCGGCTGTGGAATCTACGACAGAATTGAATCTTTTAATCTCTCGTTTCAGGTATGTTTACCTTTGTCTACATTGATTATTGCGATTTTATGAGGATTCCTATATTTCTTTTCTTTGTCTATTTTTATGACAAAAAGGGGGAGAAATCTTGTAGTAAGGGGGAGTAAAATCTTTCTTTCTACTACGACAATTGTCTACGACATTGTCATAAGGGGAGTAAAATCGATGTGCTTGTCATGGCATAACAAAAATTAGTGTATTGAGTAAGGGGGAGAACATATCAAATTGTGTAGTATCTTGAAGCATCGATGCAATATGCTTACCAAGTTTTACATACTACTCAATTGCATAACAAACTCTTGTTGGACTATGTCCTTCTAGAAACCAAGATGTGTGGTGACTTTGAGTTTGTTATCTCTACCTTGAATCTTCGCTTGCAGGAACACTCTTATCTGAAGACGCTGAAGATTACAAGAAGATCAAGTACATTATGGTTAAGGCTAAAAGATTTTACTTTTTGAATCCATATGTAAGATTGGTTTTTTTCTCTAAAATTGACAAAGGGGGAGATTGTTAGAGCATTGCTCGATTGAACCCACTGACGTTGTTATCTCAAGTCAGTTGTCAAGTTTATGAGACAAAAACACAATCCTTGATAAGTCTACTCTACAACTCGGACTAGGATAGTTCTAGGTAATCGAGACGAAGACTGATGAAGACGAAGACCGAAGCTTACTATTGATAAATCATAACGTCCTCGCAAGATTTCATTAGAGCAAGATTTCAAAACTGCACCTATTACAAGAAGTCCTCGATCTGGCCGAGTATTCGCAATCAGTGGTATATATTACGGCAGAAATCTTTATGGTTAATTGGCAATGGCGCTTCAGTTGACTTCTGGAAAGATAACTGGTGTGCACCTTTATGCACTTCCATTGGTGAGTTTCTTGAGCTTGATACTACAAGTATGCACCATACTGTTGAGGAGTTCATTGTCGAAGGCAGATGGTCCTTTCCCTCTTATATGCCTGAGTTGAACAGTGAGGTAAAACAGGCCATCAATGAAACCCCTTTTGCTCCTCATGATCACGACAAGCTGATCTGGAGTAGTGGCGTCGTAACAATGAAGATGGCCTATGAATCACAAAGGCCTAGATTACCTGCTACAAGAGACTTCAAGGACCTGTGGTCTGTCAGAACTCCTCCGCGTCGCGCTGCCATAGTTTGGAAGTTGCTGCATGGCAGAGTGGCTACAGACGACACTCTTCGCTTCTCCATGGTGTCGACAGCCAACTGCTGCACACTTTGCCCGGTCCCGAGCTGTGCTGAAACCCAACATCATCTCTTTTACGGATGCCCATTTGCTTTGGCACTTTGGGGATGGATCTCTACCGTATTTCAGCACTCCCTTAGCCTGACTTCTACGTCAGATTTGTTTGTCTCAGTCAGAAGCTTTAAAGGTTGATGTCAGGTGAAGAATCTCCTTTGGGTGGCGATTATAAACTGTATCTGGCTTATATGGGACTGTAGGAATCAATGCAGATTTGAGCATGCCATTACCCCCTCGTCTGTTGCGATTAGACGCCTTCAGTCACTCATCTGCGAGTCATGTAAGATCACTAATGGCTTTTCCTTTGGTACCGCCACTGATTTGCAGGTTCTGAACACCTTCCAACTTCAAGCTCGGCCTCCAAAAACGCCTAAAATCTGGGAAGTTAAGTGGCAAGCTCCCCTCTTTGGCTGGCTAAAGGTGAATATTGACGGCTGTTCATTTGGAAATCCTGGTCAGGCTGGCTGTGGTGTGGTTTTCCGCGATCACAACAGTTTGGCTCGTGGCTGTCTTGCGCAGTCTATAGGTAATGACACTTCAATGTCTGCTGAACTTTGGGCTGCTATTCATGCCCTAAGAATTGCTCAGTCTAAAGGCCTCACAAAGCTTTGGCTCGAGTGCGACTCCACGGCCGTGATTGCAGCTATTCACAATCCACACTTGGTTCCCTGGAAGATAGCTATACAATGGTCTAATTGTATGAGATACATTTCAAATATTGATTTTCGATGCTCGCACATTTATCGCGAAGGAAATGCCGTTGCAGATCTCTTACCTAAGCATGGAGCTTCTATGATTTCTACTTGGTGGAACCATCCGCCCCACTTTGTGAGATATCCGTTAGGTATAGACAGGGGCTAGGCCTGCCTGTTTACAGATTTCGGTAATTGTAATCATTTTTTTTTCTTTTTTCTTTCCTTTCTTATTTTGTCCCCCCTGAGGTCAGGCCTAGCCCCCCTCATTCTTTTTTCTTGATTTTAATAAAATTCTTCCCAGTGTGCCAATGCCATGGGAAGCTTCTCTAAAAAAAAAAAATCATAACGTCCTCGCTGAAGATTAGAAAGGTATTCCCTTTCCGTATTGTTTTTACCATTTCTATCATACCAATAGTCTATGAAGTTGTTTATATGATCCGAAGGTATTCTAGGATTTTCGTCTTTGCATTTGTCACACTTGTGATAATTTGTATAGGTAGAGTATGTTGAGTTGTCTCTTGAAACAACCCCAACGGTGAACGCGTACATATGTTGACTATGGGATTTCAGAGAACGAGCTAAGTCTATATGAACGCGTAACTACAAGTTCAAGAATTCTCCTGAACTCTATGGACTGCTCTGTGAACGCGTTCACATAAGCCATGCGAAAACTTCCAACTTCCATATCTTGAAGTTTTCGGTCAAGACATCATTAGTTCTCGGACTTGTCGTGTCTTGGACCATGGAATTCAACAACTTAATCCAAGCGATGTTCAAACTAAGTATTTGGACCAGAAGTCGCAAAGCGATGTCCAAACATGCATTGGACCAGAAGTCGCGAACCTTCGAACAAGGTTGAGTCTTCTTTAACTTTTGGCTTAGTCCAAAGTTCTTAGAAGATTGAGAATGGGTATTCAAGCTATGGACTTTCCTAGTTCCGGAACTTGCTTGAGACCTAATCAAGGTTGCTTAAACTTTAAGCAAAGCCTCCCTTGGTGATCACTATAAATAGACGACCTTATGCAAGATACAATCTCAATCCTCTACACATCTGTGTATCCTTGCATAAAGGTTGATCGTCATCTCGAAGTTCTTTTAGGACTACGACTATTGAAAAGACTTCACTTGAGGATCGTGAAGCACAGGTCGGAAGTAAAATTCCATCCTGTATCTTGGGTCGATTGAATTCTTTCAATCTTATCACGACCAAGATTTGATAGAAACTTCGTAAGGTAGATCTTGAATCGTAAACCCTAGAAGTTCCCAAACACAAATTCACGAACTAGGTTTCATACTAAGTTCGTCTCGCGTTCGGAGGTAAAGTTGTTTAGGCTAGATCAATAATCCCTATTCAACATATCGATTTCCATTAACCTTGACTTTAAGTCTAAAGGAAATTAAAATCGTATTCTCGTTTAATTACTTGGATACTTTTAGGCGTCCTGTTAGAGGCAGGGTAGCTTTAGTCTTCACGAAGGGAAGTGGAGCAATTCCTATGCCTGTAAAGGACGTCAGCTAGGGGAATCAAGTACGTAGGCTACTGCGGGACCCAAGAGACGTAGGAGCACATTGGTAGCTGAATTGCTTGTAGGGTGAATTCAGTCTCGATACAGTCCAGTCCGAAGTCTGAGAGTAGGCTAGCATCTGTATACCGTTCATACTAAAGGTGTTCACATCTGGACGAGGTCCCGGGGTTTTCTGCTAGGTTTGCAGTTTCCTCGTTAACAAAATTCTGGTGTCTTGCATTACTTTTCCCTTCCGCATTATATTGTCTCTGATCTATATAATAGAAGTAATTGCAAGTTTGTTGATTCATAACCTTTGAGTGAATCTACCTCTGTTGAGATCTACAAGAACTACGTTCTTGTTAGGGTTCGGTTCTCTGAACTATACTCAGGTTGTTGTTTGAATATTGATTTGTGAGATCGTTCAAACAACCATAATCAACTAGGTTCACGAAAACAAAAAGTTGGTGGTGTATCTCGGTATCCCCGCTTTTTCAATAATAATAAAAAAAAAATTATTACATCAATTCCCCCTATTCCTACGTCTGCCACGGAGACGGGCAGCTACAGTACCACGGTCTTCGTCAAGACCATCAAGCATTTCCAAATCAATAATCGGAGCATTAGCAAGAACAGCTGAGGCAAAAGCAGCAGCATTTACCACAGGAGCATCAACCGTCAGAGCAGGACCAGCAACATCTACCACAGGATCACCAACCGGCAGAACAAGAGCAAAGTTGACGGCAGTCTGTTCATCATCATTGAACTCCTCCTTTACTTCAACCTTCACAGGTATTTCATCATTAGAAGAAACAACATCCTCTCCCAACATCAACAAGATTTTCTCACTATGACGGCGAAAAAACGATCTTGTCTCAACCATGCGGCAATCATACGGAGGACCACCGTCTTCTATCATTCTCCGTTCTCTCCTTCTTTCATCACTCTTTATGAGATGGTCGAAGTGACGAATCACCTTATCCGGATTACTTTCCTTTCTAGAAGAACCACCACCTACAAGATTAGCCTCCCTATCCATTATCATTCGAACATGTTCTCTTCTGCTATTTCTTTCATAATCCATGGGCGCTTTTCCCCTGTCCGCCATTTCTTTAGAAAATTTTTATTTCTTACTTAGTTACTCGAAAAACGTCAGGAGACAATCGGTGAAGGCTAGTCTTTCATAGAAGAACTCCAGTTGCCATCCAACTACTTGCCTTAAGTACTGCAGACGTTACAATCTAGGAAATAAGATAACCACATTAGCATTTCCTTGATTCTCGCACCCATTAAAAACATCTCCCATTACTCGATAAATCAGTTACACACTTTTCAAATTCTTCCCGCTACTGTTCACTTTCACGAAAAATAACCACCCACTACCATCATACACCACATAATAAGCATTTAATGATTCTCCAGCCAGTTAGCTTATAATCCTTATCAGAAGAAGACACGGTTACAACCAAGGAACGAAGCACCGAAGAAGACGCAATTACATCCAAGGGATGAAGCACCGAAGAAGAAGCAGTTACATCCAAGGGAAGAAGCACCGAAGAAGATATAACAACAACTAAAGGGTGAGGCATTGCCGAAGATATAAATACAACAAGATAATTAAACGATGACGGAGACTTGGATACAACAAGAGACGAAACACCAACGAAGGAGCGCAGAAAAAAGCCGGTAAATGAAGATTCTGACAAACATAAGGAAAGGGAAACAATGCTTGGGGAACCGCGACCAAGCAAGGGGCAACAAATATACCAATGCAACAGACGTTATTAAGCGAATATTCTGAAAAGAAGCGCAAATTGATTACGAGGAAGCTTCCGAAGCCAATATAAGATACCCGAAGAGCTGCACTAACTTACTGCGACGAGCATACAGAAGAGAGTGGATGTTTACATCCACGGCAGCGCAGGGTTCCACTAACAAGGGAAGACCTTTGCCCATAGGTAGCTCCAGCAGGTCGCTCCCAAAAGGCAAAGAGGGGCAAACACTATAGTTACATCACCACCAAAGGATTCCAGAACCGAACTTGGTTCACACCGAAGGAACGAAAACCCGAGCGACACAAAAGAAAGTAACAGCTACCGCTTGTCTGTGCGTGAGGTATCCAACATCTGAAGTTCGTACAGCAGTATCCACAACCCCGTTAGCTCAACAGCGGAAGGCACAAGCCCTAGCTGCGGTAGCCGCGGATCTACAGATGATGCGGATGAGAGCGCACAGCAACAAAGAAGACATGAAGGTAACCGAGACCTTCTCATCAAAGGAAGATAATCAACATAGAAACTTAGAAGCCTCACGCTTACCAAGGGAGGATGATATGACAACCAGACAACAAGTAAAGTGGAATTGGAAAAATTATTTCAAAAAGTAACAGTGATGTAAGTCCAATGAACGATTGCCAGCAGCCTAAGCGCAACAGAAAAATTGCCATGACAGGAGCATACATGCTGATCACAAGTCATCTCTAGGATCCTCATTAATATGTATAAGGCGATGCGTAAGAATCCCAATGATAGAGACAACTCGAACGTCGCCTCTAGCGGGAGAATCCTTCTCCCGGGTTAATGTCCTAAATCATCCCCTGACCAAGGATGGTTGAAAGATAATGCTTAACCCAAGAAGGTTGAAATGCCTGAAATAGTAGACACTAAGGGGAAGATCTCATGATCAACAAGGTTACTGATACAAAGACAGTAGACACACCTACTAATATAGACACTAGGGGAAGATCTTATGATCAATTACTGATACAAAGACAGTAAACACACCTACTGATATAGACACTAGGGGGAAGATCTCATGATCAACAAGGTTACTGATACAAAGACAGTAGACACACCTACTGATATAGACACTAAGGGGAAGATCTCATGATCAACAAGGTTACTAATACGAAGTCAGTAGACACACCTAGTGACACGGAGGAGACAAATGCATTTACCAACGAAGCGAATTAAAACGCACTTGCCAGAACAGACGACAACAAGAAGAAGACGGACATACATCTCGTGATACTACGACGCTTAGAAGAACGAGGTATGAAGAACGAAGAAAACATACAGCCTCAACGGAGAGAAAAGTAGAAGAAACTATGATACAGGTTTTCTTGAAGGATTATTAAAATAAACCTCAAGAAAAAGGGAAAACTGTTAATGCATAAATATCGATATCCAACAAACCTCAACCAGAGGTAAGAACACAAGACAGAGAAGGTGAAACGAAGTATGAGACCACTCCGAAGTAGGCTACCGCGGTAATCAAAAGAACGAGGGAAGGCATCACCGACTCAAGACACCTTCCAAGAAGTCACATCAGCACCTTATAGGGATACAGAAGGCTAGGGGCACGCGTCAATACATGGCTGGATCAGACAGCGGTATAAAGCAACTTAACGGATAAGAATTAGGACATCGAAAACATCAAGGGATTCACATAACGAAGATATATATCAACTAAGAGGTGTCAACACAGGATTGCACTATATGGGAGGTGTGCAGAAACCAGCTGTCGCAAAAGACCATCAAAGCAGCAGAAGAAACGAAGGATAACAAAGAGGAATCACTTCACCTAATTGCTATAAATATTCCATCTCACCAATTGAGAAGGGGTCGACGAAATCACAAAGGGAGATGCTATAGTCAAAATACCTTCGGGAATCGGAAGAATAGATCACAAAGTATCACTCCCAAGCTGTATGGAATCGAGATAGATAATCACCAAAAGGATCTTTATTACTATGATATGAATTTGTATAATGAATATGATTTAACGATACGGAGATGAAACAGTTCGTTGTGGATCCACCTTATTAATTTGCTTTTAACATTATCCACTGTCTTAGAGTTTCTGATGAGTCCTTAAGATCGTTGTTCCATTCATTGGATACGAACGGGGACGAGGATCCTAGGTGATACTTAGCCGATAACCGTTATTAATCTTAAAACTTTATGTGTGTTTGATATGGGAAAATTAGTATCAACATAAATCATCAACAAACTTGTTAGATGATCAATTGAAAGAGTATCAATATCGTTTGACTCTTCAATTGAAAAGATAACATATTCAAACTTCGACGTCATGGACCTGAGAACCTTTCCGATGATAAAAATGTCATCCATCTTTTCACTATGGCTTCGCATATCATTTGTGATTGACATTGTCTTCCTCCGAAAAAATTGTGGGCGATTCTTCCACAATGGAATCCGATAAGTGAGATTTCGAATAAGTGTTTACATAATCTTCTTTTGTCTGAAGAAATGATTCTTCGTAATAATGAGTCACCCATTCGCCAAGTATTCGAAAACAAATTCACCTACCTGCATTCTCAAAACTTCCCAGTCCGACCTTAATGCTTGTGAGTAATTGCTCTCTTAACTTTCCCTGTTCCTTGATGCCTTTTCTTCATCGAATCCCAAATTGATTTTGAAGAACCCTTGTCCAGGCAACTTTCCAAGATTGACCTACTAATAGCTTGGAAAAAATAGTTAATCACCTTTAGATCCTCTAAACTTTCTTTCTCCAGCTTCAACTTGTTTTCAGGTGTCAAAGCTAGTAGTTCTATTGACTAGTTCATTAACACCAGTCTCTATAAGATGCCAAAACTCCTTGGATCTTATAAAATTCTCCATCAACATACTCCAATGATCATAATAACCATCAAAAATTTCAGTCTCTATTAATAGTTAATAATTGCAGGTTGCACAAAAATTTCAGACGCCGTTACTGAGTGTTATTACTACTATCACTCTCACAACAATTACAAGAAACACTCACACAAGTATGAGCACCAACTCTGGTACCCAATATTGGATATTTATAAACCAATTATGAATACACAGAGGAATAAAAAAGAAGATTGCTTTGCATTACTTAATCCTCGATACAACTTCAAGGGAAATAAACAAACATATTTATAGATGCTACACCACTAACAATCATGCTAACAAAAAACAACGACACACTGACAAATAGTGGCGATGAACTAGGAAACACTAAGCATTACCAATCTGCTACAGATTAATTCGAAATACTAACAATAATAACTTTACCACTATATTACAGTGATATTTGTTTATTCAATGCCTTGAATCCCAAAATTTGGAACTTTGTAAGATACTACTCCCTTCGTTCCAAAATAATAGGCCAGTTTGACTTTTTTCTACTTTTTCCCAAAATTCAGGGAACTTAATTGAACTAAATTTGACTTAAATTTTTTTTTTTTGTTAACCCATAATACATGTCACGATAAACCAATCATAAAAAAAAACTAGTTTAACTCAAGTATTTTTTGTTCAATTAAGTTCCCTAAATTTTAGGAAAAAGTAGGAAAAAGTCAAACTGACTTATTATTTTGGAGCGGAGGGAGTAGTTAAGAAAGATTTTTTTTTTTTTATGTTGATGAAACTAGTTAAGAAAGATTACCTTGACGCGTTTTTCCTTCCGATCGGTCTTCTTTTCTTCATATGTGGTGCTTCATAAACATGAATTCACGTGTTTTCTGTAAGTGACAGGCGAAAAACGTGAGCTTGCTTCTTCACTGGAAATGCCACTACTCCATGTACACTTTACGATATACTAAAAACAGTAACAAGTTTTTCATTTTTCCTTTTCCTTTCAAACGATTGATTGCAATCAAGAATATTACTTTATCTTCCTCTATACTCTCTCAATAGCTTTGAGTTAAGGTAAGTTCCAAAAGGGAAAATACGCAACACTGCTAATGGGTGGGTGGGTGGGTGGGGGGGGGGGGGGGGGAATTTCTGGGGGGACAACTATTCCATATAGGACAAAAATATTTTGTGCATGGGTTTGTCCCCCCCCAGAAATTCAGCCTCCCCCATTAGCAATGTTGAAAATACGAGTGAGAGAGAAAAAAAAAGGAGGCTCTGTGAATCGGGTGAAAATGAGTTAACCCAAATCTATACGAGTCACCATTAATCCTCTGAACCCAAGCTTTATTTTAGATCTCTCTAGCTGTTTCTTCATCTTCACCTTCTTCTGCAACAACCTCTGTACATCGTGGTTTCTACATCAACCTTAATCCATCCGATTCATAGCTAAATCTCATAATTTTTTAAAAAAAAAACTGCTGATAGGTAGCTATGGGAGGAAAGAAGAAGAAGAAGAAGAAGAAAAAGGATTTTCTTCTGGTTATCCATTACAAGCTTTAATCAGATCTGTCCTTTGTTTTGAGTGTCTACTGTCTCTTCGTTTTAGTATTGGTTTTCAGTTTCAGTTTAGTCGACTCGGTGTTTTTTTCCTTCTTCAACCTGGACTATTATCTATTAGGTGTTCGTTCTTACTCCAAATCCAGGTTGTTCTGTATTTTCTTTTTCCTTCCTCCTTTCACTGCCATCTTAATACTCATTCACTGAGTAACTCCAATATTACACACATAACAACCAGCATCACTTTAAACCAATTCTGGTATGGAAAACTTTGTGAATCGGAGGTTCTTTATGATAACAATCTGAACCTGGGTCTTATTCCACCTCCCGATTCCCTTTTCATTAACATGTTGTTTGTTAAATTATTTCAGTACTCTCCTGTTTTTGAGTCATTGGTTTTTGTTGGAATTACTTTCTGTGGGTTTTGGTTCGTCCAGAGATTAACACTAATTCATAAGAAAACCTAATTCAAAACCAATTAATACAATTCAAAACTAAACTCATGAATATTATTCAATCACGGTTCAATTGTACCAAAATTTAAATGCAAATTCAAA
>JAJJMA010238875.1:0-14556 GCA_023529015.1 Papaver nudicaule
TATATGCAATCAATCCGACAGAGCCAGACTAGGTAAGAAGAGACACAATACTGTGATGGATCAAATCTCGTAGTACTACCGAAATAACATCACATTTCTATATCCAACTTGAAAAGGTTTTAGGAAAAACCTTTATATTAACTTAGAGACAAAGCTCTAAGCAATATTGGAACGTCATAACTACAACACTAATACCACAAGTGGTAAAACGGAGTTATCATAAGACACACTGATCACAAGTGATCAAGTCATAACGTAAAGCTCAAGCTGAGAGTTATGTTTATGTCTTTTGTAGCACAAGTGTAAAAGATAATGGAATCGCGTTATTTAGATTCACTAACTTGTTGAATGATGAAGCCGGATGTCTTCGTTTGATCTTCAGTCTTTCTTTAACTCTTCAACTAGTGATTCTAAATCCTACCAAAATCTCCGACAACCTAAAGCTAACTCTCACATGACTTCACCTAATTGTGTGTTGTTTAGCGGTCGAGTTTTGATCACTAAAGTTGACAACTAAGCTTGACATACCAACACTTAGTGAGGTTGACCGAGCCATGCTCTAACAGAAAGGGGAACCATTATCCGTTATGATGTGTTTAGGAACTCCAAATCTACAGATGATATGTTCCCTAATAAACTGAGCTATATTGACACCCTTTGTTTTCTTGAGTGGAATCGCCTCCACCCATTTTGTGAAATACTCAGTCGCCGTTATAATGTGTTCATGATGTAGAGAAGACGCGGGATTGATCTTTCTTATAAGATCAAGTCCCCAACTATAGAACGGCCATGGGGATACTAATGGATTGCAAAGGAAGGCATGGAGCGTGGATTAGATTATTATGAACCTGACATTGATGACATCTTCGAAAGAACATAGCCGCATCATCTTGCATAGCAGGCCAATAATATTTTTCATGAATTTGTAAAAATAATTTCTTCTTACCTTGATGTTCAACTTCATGCATCTCCTTGAGTATTGTGCTCGCATTTGTCTCTGCCACACAGCGTAGTAGATCTCCTCCAAAGCTTTTGCGATACAAAATTCCTCCGTGGAAGACAAATCTCCTTGCCCGCCGTTTCAATCTTTCTGCATCTTTATTTTCAATAGGTGAAATATTATCCCGAAGATATCGGATGTAAGGTTCACGCCAATATCTGACAGGGTGTATCATCAAAACTTCAGAATGATGTGTTGCAGATTGACACTTGTCACAGGACCCTTGTATTTCTCTAGATTGGGTTTCCATGGTGGGCCATTAGTATCCCAAACGTTGGAGTCGCCTGTAGAGGGTAACTACTAAACTTTGTCCGCAAACTTCCTCATGGACATAATGAAGTCGTTGTTGGGCTTCAATATCTCCAAGACATCTAGATAAAGATCCATCTGAGTTTCTGTGATAAAGTGCTCCGTGTAACAAGAAGAAATTCTTTAAGTATTTGAGACTAACTTTCCTTTCAGGCGATGATCTGGTAAGTTCGTCAATGATGGGCGTCCTCCAATCATGTATCTCTTGCTTGCTAGTTTGTGCCAACCAAGTCGACGAAAGTGTACGTCTCTGCACAATGAGAGTCTTTTCTGTACCTTCAAACTGTAACTTCGAAGCTAGCGTTGCTAGAAAATCAGCATGTCTATTGGTAGTTCGACCTGTGTGAACTATAACGGCTTCAGCAAAATGAGTTAACAGTCTCTGTGCTTCAGCTCGGTAAGGAGCTAAAGTAATTTCCTTCAATGAATAAACCCCATTCATTTGATTTACCAGTAACTTGGAATCACCTCTAATTTCTAGATTGGTAGTTCCTGCCTATTCGGCCAAAGATAATCCTAGTAGAAAGGCTTCATATTCCGCCGAATTATTGGTGCATTTGAAATCTAATTTGAATGAATGTGATAACACTTCGCCAGCAAGGTAAACCAACACTACTCCAGCTCCTTCAGTATCGTTGTTTGGTGTAGTGGAGCCATCGAAATACTGCAACCAAGTATCTTCCTTTACCAAGGATATTTCTGGGAATTCTCCGGGTACTTCTTCATGCAAAGCAATAGTATCCTCTCCTGGGAAAGCCGCAAGTAAATCTGCAACAGCTTGGCCTTTTATTGCCTTTGGGGCAACACAAGCAATGTCAAATTCTGACATTTGTAGTAACCAACGGGCCGAACTTCCTAGTAGGGCCGGTTTTGATAGGAGAAACCTTATGGGTTCTGCTTTTGTGATTAACACAACTCTATTTGATAATAGCTAATGCCTAAACTTCTATGGCGAAGACTAAAGATAAACATGCCTTTTCTACTTTCGGGTAACGGAGTTCAGCATTCTTTAAGGTACGACTGATGTAATATACTGGATACTCAACATTATCGTCTCCTTCTTGCGCGAGAAGTGCTCCAATAGCAGTATCACTGGATGCCGTATAGAAGAGTAAAGGACGTCCCTGTACTGGTGCTTTCACCACTGATGGTGATAGTAACAATTGTTGGATCTTCCTAAACGCCTCTTCTTGAACAGGAGACTACACAAAATATGCTCTCTTCTTTAGTAAAGGGATGAATAAAACCACGAATTGGGCTAGGCCAGGAATAAATCTCCGTATGTAAGAGACTTTTCCCATGAAGCTCTTGAGTTCTCTTACCATCTTTGGTGGTGGCATAGTGGTAATTGCTTGCGTTTTGGTAGGGTCTACCTTGATCCCTTCTTCAGTTACTTGAAAACCCAGAAACTTGCCTGAAGAAACTCCGAAAGCGCACTTTAAAGGGTTCATCCTTAGTTTGTATTCCCTACAGCTGTCGAACACCTGTCTCAATACTTCCAAGTGAGATGTTCGTGTCTTAGATTTGACCAGGATGTCATCCACATAATCTTTGATTTGCTTTTGCATCATGTCATGGAATATTGCTTTCATAGCTCGTTGGTAAGTAGCGCCGGCATTCTTAAGTCCAAATGGCATTACAGTATAATGGAAATTGCAAATTGGAGTTCAGAAAACGGTTTTACTTGCATCTGTGTCGTACATATTGATTTGATTATAACCACTATAACCATCCATGAATGAGAACATAGCGTGGCCACATGTAGCATCCACCAACATGTCGATGTTGGGCAACGGGAAATCATCTTTGGGGCAACATTTGTTCAATTCTCTGAAATCTACGCAACACCTGATTTAACCATTTTTCTTCTTAACTGGTACCACGTTCGCCAGCCAAGTAGGATGATGAATGGGTTTGATGAATCCCGCAGAGAGTAATTTTTGAATCTTAACTTTGATTTGTTCTTCTATGTCATGTCGAAAATGACGTGGTTGTTGTTTCACCGTCTTGGATCCGGGTAAAACATGAAGATTATGTGTCACCAACTTTTCATCCAGTCCGGGCATCTCTTTATAGGTCCAATCAAAAACATCTTGGTATTCTTTAAGAAGATTGATCAAGGCTTCACGTTCCTTAGTTGATAAGGATGAGCTAACAGAGATAGGTCTATGGACCTCCTCCGTTCCTATGTTGACGGTTTCAAGAGCATCAGTGGAAGAGTTGGATCCATCCTACAATTGTGGCGGGGTTTCTTGAATTTCTCCTTCTGAAGATCTTTCGTTCTGATAGCATTCTTCGATGCGGGGAGGTTTTCCGCCACCCTCCCCTGCTAATTGTTAACATTTCCGCCTTGAGTAGATGGTTCTACCTTCGACATCATATTGAATACTGAAATTGTAACCCCTTTTTGAATAAGGTGAGACATGGGAAGTAATTGGACCATACTTACGAAGCCCTGATGAAGTAGGCATGCCTTCCATCTTTTCTTTAGCCGGCGTGGGGGATGGTAGTTTTTCGTCTCTAATGGAGGCCCACGTAGGTAAAAGAGTAGTGTAGATTTTGTTGGGTGGATCTGGTGCAGTCTCCCTTGGCTCAAAGAATTTTGCTTCATATATTGGTGAATATGGAGATGCTGAGGCCAAGACACGAATATTTTCCTTATCAAGTACTGCCTTCATACATTGGTGATAAGTAGATGACACAACCTTGTTGTCATGAATCCAGGGACGTCCGGGGATCATGTGGTAATCTGGCTCTTTCTCAATCACATGAAATTTACTCTTGTTTGGTCCCACCTTCAGGTCTAAATTAACGTACCCGTAGGTATTAGTTGTGTTTCCTTCAAAATCTTTCATAACGACGGGATGATGTACTATTTGATTCTTCGGAACTCTAGCAGTATGAAGATTTTTAAGAGTTATAATGTTAGCAGCGGCTCCAGTATCAATCAAGGCTCTCTTGAATTCTACGTTCTTGACGTGTGTCGTGACATATAAAGCCATGTTATGACCTTCCTCGGACATCATATCTTCTTCAGTGAAAGTAATATCTTTTACCATGGGATCTGACACGAGAGACATCTCTGAAACTTCTAGTGAGGGCGGAATTAAATCCGCGTTGAAGGCAATACGAATGAAAGCAGCAAAAGTATCTACTCGTTGTCCTCTTGAAAAGTGTAATAACTCACACAAATTCTCAATTAAGAAGACAGCTTCCTGACTCACAGGCTTTTCATAAATGGTGAAGCTCTGGACACGTTGAGGTTGACGGGAAGACTCATCGTACGTGTCTTCAGTCCCCAGTCCCCTGTTGACAGAATCATTTCCAACATTAGCATGTCGTTCAGCTATTGCATAGAGTTGTGGGAAAGTGCAAGGGCGGAATTTCTCCATTAATTCTTGATGACGTCGTTCCATTCCTCATATGCAAATCTCCACCAATTGTGATCCGTCTATTTCTTTATTGTGATAACCTAAAGCCTTGGCCCTAAATCTTGGTATAAAATCATCTGGATTTTCTTCTTTTCCTTGACAAGTCTTTGCTAAATCTGAAATAATAACTTGCTTTGGAATAAAAGTGTTAGGCGTGGTTGTGGAGGTGGTCCCTATAACGAGAGTGGTCCCCATGGCATGAGGAGGGGTAACCACGGTTGCAAAGGTTGGAGGATTAATATTGCTGATATTTTTTGTAGTGGGACCAACAGATGTAGATGTGCTAACACGACTAACTTGAAGAGTAGTAGCCCCACTTGTAACAGATGGAATTGTGGGACCACTAGTGTTTGTGCATAAAACTATCCTAGTCTTAAGTCACAAACATACAAGATAAATTCAATACCGAGTCCTTAGACTTACTTAATACAAAAGGATATTACCTAATGAGTTATACAAGTAAGTAAGAACACCAAATTACTTCTCTAAAGGTTATAGTTGATCATTCATATTGAGGTAGAAATCATGTTACAACATACAAGTTTCAGTCTTAATGACTTTGAGTAAGATTACAAGATGATATTGATAACAGTTCTCTCAGAGCTTAAGGCTTAGTTCTTCTCTGTCTAATTCTTGCACTCAAATGTCCGTCCCTAGCTCATTCCTCTGAGCTGAGTATTTATAGAAGTGTTATGGCAGTTCCCAGACGTTTGTGTTCACACCTGGTAGGGTCCTCACATCTCTTTTACCAGTGCGGCACTCCTCTCTGAGGCTGCGACACCTTATTTACTTACTAGTTAAGTCTTCTCCTGAATGCGGCTCATGCTTCTTTCCACCGTCAGGAACTTGACACGCGTCCCTTGACTTCTGACTTCTTCTGACTGGGCCTTTAATGTGGGTAGTTGGGTGTTCCCCATGCGGATCCAGCTGTCTCTTGAGGTCTAGTCCCATCAGTTATATCGTGGGCGATCATCAGCCCTTCATCTGGATTCTCACTCCAGATGGATAAGGACTTATTAGATCTCAACCCTCCATCCAGATCCTTACTCGAGATGAGAAGTAGAGGCTTTAGATCTCACTCAGTGCTTTACTCTCACCTTGCTTATCTTACTTCCTCTTCTCAGATGGTTACACGTGGGCGGTGGGTACTTTGTACCAACAGTTTGCCCCTGTCGGTTTGCATTCTGGTTTGGGTCGCCCCAAGGGTAGCACGTCAATTTCCCCTTTATTCCCACGTTGCATTCTTTCTTCCTTGGAATTCGCACCGGTTACTATCCTTTGTCTTTAACCTATATATGGAAATTGAAAATGGAAGGGTTCATTTACTTTTATTCCTCTTCCTTTCTTCTTATTCTCTGAGTACTACTCAGTCTTTAGTACTAGGAAGATCTTTGTTTTTGTTTTCTTCTTCTTTAAAGCTTCTTTCTCTTGATAGCGACGGTGGTTATCGTGGTTGTTCCGTTGTCCGTTGGTGATTTGGCTGTGTAAAGGTGAGTTTTTATGCCCTGATCTTGTTCACATACTTTCAAAGATTGATATATGATTTGTTTTTGCGATTGGGTTTTGATGAATGTAAATATATGTGCTAGTTTTTAGGGTTTTATCGTTGTTTTGCCACCTAGTTGGTCATGGGTTTGGCTGAAATTAGGGTTTTTATTATTGCATGTGTATAATTGAAGCTAGGGTTTGTAGATATTCTCTTCCTTTTTACTTCGTTTGCTGATATTTGATTTTTATCCCACGCCCCTTGATTTATTGAGATTGACTCCAATGTGTTTGTATCGTTACTCGCATCCATTGCCCCAGCCACTGTTTCTCATGTGCATGTGTGAATTTTTATTTATGCTCCATTAACACTCGGTATCATATAGTGTATGGGTTTAATGGATGTATGTTCCCTTCTCATTTCTGCTTTCATATGAATGTGGGGTGAGGCCGTAGGTTGGTGTCCTTAGGGATTATAATTAGGGCAAAGAGCACATATATACAAAAGTATATATACTTGCCCTTGCTCTTTGTCATTGTTACAATCTTATATGCATGGCCATTGTGTTCTTTTAATCTAAGAATTTCATGCCCCACCCCTGTTTTAGTGAGGGCGTATCATTGACTCAGATCCTTGGTGCCCCACTCTTTATTGACTCAGTCTCTTGGTGCCTCACTCTTTATTTAGTGCGTCATGGTCTTTTTCTTATTTCATGCGGCACTATTGACTCAAACTTCTCTTTTTTAGTGATGTCTTCTTTAAATAAAGAAAGTACCAAGGAGCCAAGGAAGCTTAGGTCTACCACTACTGAGCCTTCTGGATCTGCGAAAGATGTTGCTGACAAAAGCCCTCTCAAAAAAGTTCCTAAAGTTGTGAAAGCTGCGGCTACTTCTAGTGCGGGTAAGGAAATCTCCACAATTCCTGGGAAAAAGAAGCCTCAGAAGTCGCCCTCTCCTGGTTCACCTGTTCCTCAGCAATCTCCACGAGAGCCCTCACCTAAATCTCCTTCTCCACTCGAGTCCTCTCATCAGGGGTCTGAGAATGAAACCAAGAAGAAAAGGTCCCATGCGGATTTTCCTTGCAATAGCTACAAGAACATCGATCTTGAGGATTTTAAAAGGCGTCATCATCTTCAAGGGTTTGAAGTTCGATTTTTTGATCCTGACCAGGGGGATCGTCTCACTTATGATATGATAAATAATTATCCTTATGATTCTCAGCGTCTCTTAACTACTGTTGGTGCTCTTGAGGCTGGGATGCGTCTTCCCCTTTACGAAAATGAAGATACTTTCTTTTACGACGTTCTGGCTAACCGAAATAGGCCTAAGAAGAGCAAATCTTCTTATTCTCGTCCTGTCTTTATTTACAATGGTAATTGGTGGAGGATTCTTTCTGAGTGCGACTTCGTTCAAAAGGTCTTTCAAAAATGAGATCTTATAAACCTAAAAAGGAAGAAAGGAAATGGTATACTCCAGAGAACTTCAACAAAACCTATGGTGATTTCATGTCCCAGACTAAAAGAGTTAAATGGAGTGTGGGGCCCAAACGCCTTCCTCGTAAGAGAGGTGAGATTCGTCTTTTGGAAGAACTTGAAGGTGGTGTTGTTCCTGGTACTGAGACTCATGATAAACCCATTCCTCTACCGACTTCTGATATATTGCAAAAAACTCATGACTTTAAGTGGGATGCTACTCATATGGAGATAATTGGTCCCTGGGCCTGGGGCTGGGAATGGAATGATAAGGCCCGCACTGGGCCTCCCAGAGATTGTCATACCAGTCGTTATGGAGATTACTGTGCTTGGGCCTTTAACTTTAAAGGTTTTAACTTTGACTATGCTCAGGTATGTAATATGGCTGAGCTCTTCTTTTCTTTCACAGATATTTGGTACTGCGTCCTTTCATTGTGAGGATTCTCTCTTTGTGAGAGCATCTTTCTTACTAATGATTTTCCTGGTTTGCAGTCGTCACCAGAGGGAGCTGAGACCACTTCTGAGGTTGTTGGGGTAGAAGAAGGTGATGGTGCTGAAGCTGGCAGGGTACGTGTTATTGTAATGTTGTTGGTGTTTGTTTATCTTATCTTTTATTCTGCCCCTAATACGTAGTTTGCCTTCTTTGCTATATTAGGTTACTAAGAGGGCTAAATTTTCCCCGACCAATGATGATGAAGCCAACAGTCCTGAGAACGAGGATGATGAGCCTGAGGGACACAATCAAGATAGTATGGACAATGCCGTTAATCTAGATCAAGATGACGAGGAAGGTGGTGGATATACCCAAGACCAAGATCTTGGTGCTGATTTGGTGGGTAAGTCCCAACACAAGGTGCAGCAGTCTCCTTTGCGGTCTACTTATCGCGATGGAGGTGATTTGCCTGAGGACCAGTTTGAAAACATGTTCTTGAATGATGAAGAAAGTGAGGGTACTGATTTTGAGAAAAGGCGTCCTAAAGATGTTAAGTTTTCTTCACCTGTCTACACAACTGGCGAGCTTTCATTTGGGAAAGGGTTTGGTGGTGCAGATTCGAGTACCCAATCAGCTGGTGCTTCTAGTATATTGTGTTCACTACCTAGGCCTCCATCTCCTCTTTTAGGGTGGAGTTTTAAAGCTGCTTTGAGTAATGCGGGCCAGACGTCAGGTGAGACCCCTATTGTTGAAGCTCAAGATGAAGCTAATACTGAGGGTCAAAATGAAGGACAGACGTTTGAATCCAATGCTGAGATCCTGGAGTCTGTGAGGCAGTCAGTAGAAAGTCAGTTTCAACTGATAGAGCCTGGTTCTCAAGCGAAAAACTCTACTTCGGATTTTGGAAGCGTTAATCTCTCTAATGATAATGCTATTTTTCGTTGGGGTCTTGACCATGGTTATTTTTCTGTTCCTTTCGCGTCTTCGAGTGCTACCGGTACTGGGGCTGAGGCTGCATTGTGGGCTCGTATGCGTGTTACGCCTTTTGAGACTGTCAAAGAAGCCTGGACTGCCAATCCTTCCAGCTATGTGGGGCAAAATTTTGACTTAGGTCTTCCTTCCTCTGTCGAGGAGATGCTTAAGTTTGCTGATGGTGAGGCATACAGGTTGCCCCAGAATAATTTTCTTTTGGTAAGTTTCTTTTTCTCTGACCTTATGTGAGAAACATAATTAATATGTTCTGATCTTTACATATTATTTTATAGATGGCTAAGCTTCATCAATCCAACTATCTTCTTCGGTAATTATTTCAATGTAAGTCCTTGATGCTTGAGGCCCGTAGCCAGCAGTGTGAGAAAGAGCTAGTTGTTGAAAGGGAGCGCGTCGCCGAATTGCAGAAATCTTTGAAGAATGATGAAGGTTTAAGTATTGAGGAATTGGAGCGTGAGGCTGAAACATTGCGCAATACTGTTGAGAAAGTGGGCAAGGAGAAAGCTGCTGTCGAATCTCAAATTTCTGGTGAGTGCCTATTCTTCATGTCCCACCCTTGTTATTTAGATATATTAATTTTTTGTTTGTGTACCTTCTGAATTTATCCTTATCTGGTTAGTGGCGATCCCTTCGGATCCTATGGCATTGTACCTTGACAACCTTCGTCTTCGTGCACGTGAATCCTCTTTAGAACTTAAGATAATTGAAATGATGATTAAATGAAACCGTAAGGTGGATGCCTCAAACAAGCTGAACGCCGTATGCTGTGAATTAAGAGATAAATTAGTGTCTCTTAAGAATGAGTACGATGCTTCTAGGATAAATGCAGCTAATGAGATTAGTTTGTGGAAAGATTCATCAAGTGAGACAGCCGGGAAGATCCTTATTTTAGAAAATTCTTTGCGGTCAATGGCGTTTGAGCGAGATAGTCTTGAATCTAGCCTTATTGCTCAATCAGCTGCTTTAAGGGATACCCGTGCGGAAACTTTGCGCCTTAGGAAGGTAGAGGATGAGTCCAAAATTCATTTAGATAGGTTGAAACAATCTGCCAAGAGCTTTGAGAGCGAGGTGGCTCATTTACGATATGAAGAATCTTTGAAGAAGGTAGATTTAGATCAGTGTTATTACCAGTGCCATGTATATTAGTGTACTATACTTTTGCCTTATTGCTTTTGTTATTCTTAAGTTAACTATTTTTTCTTTTGCCTTATACCAGAGATCCAGGGAAAACTTGATGAAGCAGGTGCAAAATTTGATCAAAAGCAGAAAGACTTAGTGACGCAGGAGGGTAAGACCTCATTCTGGCAATCTTCCTCTCGTTCTGAGAGTATTCGTGTTGTTGCTGCCGTGCGTGAGGCAGAAAAATTGAAAAGTGAAATGTCTGAGCTTCGTACTAGCTTTGATATTCGTATTGCTGAGGTTAAGTATGCTGCTATCGTGGAGATGGTTAAGAGTATTAATGAGGTGATTGATTATACTGAATCCAAGACCAAAGAAAAAATTCCTCGTCCTCCAGCTGCTGAGCTACCTCATGTGCTTGTTGCGCGCATGAAAGCCCCTTCCCATTGATGTGTGACCGCTTTTGGGTATGCAGGATGGGACTGATTGCCTTTGATTATATGTATTTTAGTTTGAACTTTGCTATCATGGGATGTAATCATTGTGATTTGTTTTTGACAATCAGTTCTCTTTTTGTAATAGTTACATTTTCTCCAGACATTGTCCTGGAAGAACTTTATTTCCCTTTATTTTGTCATAATTTTTAGGTAACCTTTTATGCGATCAGTGACTTAATAGTTAGATTTGTTTCTTATTCTTATTCAGATAGTTGTATCGAATAAAGGTCATACACTGAGTGCTATCAGTGACTTGAGAGTTAGAGGGATACTATGTGTCTCTATATTTCTTATTCAAATTTTTGTTCTGAGTAAAGGTCATACACTGAGTGCGATCAGTGACCTGAGAGTTAGAGGGCTACTCCGTGTCTCAATATTTTTTACTCAGATTTTTGTTATGAGCAAAGGTCATACACTGAGTGCGATCAGTGACCTGAGAGTTAGAGGGCTACTCTGTGTCTCAATATTTCTTATTCAGATTTTTGCTCTGAGTAAACGTCATACACTGAGTGCGATCAGTGACCTGAGAGTTAGAGGGCTACTCTGTGTCTCAATATTTCTTATTCAGATTTTTGTTCTGAGTAAAGGTCATACACTGAGTGCGATCAGTGACCAGAGAGTTAGAGGGCTACTCTGTGTCTCAATATTTCTTATTTAGATTTTTGTTCTGAGTAAAGGTCATACACTGAGTGCGATCAGTGACCTGAGAGTTAGAGGGCTACTCTGTGTCTCAATATTTCTTATTCAGATTTTTGTTCTGAGTAAAGGTCATACACTGAGCGCGATCAGTGACCTGGGAGTTAGAGGGCTACTCTGTGTCTCAAAATTTTAAGAATGATTAGGTGCTGAACCGTGAAGTATGGCTGCCTACGTACCCTTGGAAAAAGGGATCAAGCACTACGTAGTTCGATTTTTTTTTTTTAGGTAGTAAGGCTTCAAATACCTGGAATTCCAAGGGTGGCATAACATCTCTCCTTTCATATTTTTTAAGTTATAGGATCCTTTGCCTGCGACATCATGTATAATGTACGGTCCTCCCCATGTTGGTGTGAATTTTCCCCATTTTCTAGTTTTCTGGTATGGTGGAATTTCTTGTAAAACGTATTGCCCCACTACAAAGTTCCTTCTTGACTTTTTTGTTATATTTTGTGGCTAGCCTTCGATTGTAGTTTTCCATTCTTTGTAATGCCACTTCTCTTCTTTCTTCTACATCATCTAGCTTTTCGAGCATGAGGTCTTTGTTGAGCATTTTTTCCCAGGCTTCAGTTTTTGTTGTTGGCATTATGACCTCTGTTGGGATTACTGCTTCTGCGCCGTAGGTTAATAAGAAGGGAGTTTCTCCTGTTGTCTCTTTTTTTGTGGTTCGATAAGCCCACAAAGTGTTGTGTAATTGCTCGCACCAACTTTTCTTGTTGAGATTTAGGGTCTTTTTCAGGTTTAAGGCAATGGTTTTATTGGTTGCCTCAGCCTGACCATTACTCTGAGGGTAGATGGGGGTTGACTTACTCTTTTGAATATTGAATGCGCTGAATAGTTTGTCGATGTTCTTTCCTGAGAGTTGTTTTCCATTATCTGAGACTATAATTGCGGGTATTCCGAATCCGCAAATTATGTTCTCAAACAAAAATTTGAATACATCGATGTCTCTAATTCGTGCCAAGGCCTTTGCCTCTACCCATTTTGTAAAGTAATCAGTGGCCACAATGATGTATCTTCTTTTCTTTGTTCCTTCGATTAATGGTCCTACAATGTCAATTCCCCAATTCACAAAGGGCCAAGGGCTCATGCCTGAATTAAGTTTTGTAGCTGGCGCTTTAATTTTTCTGGCAAAGCGCTGACATTCCTCACATCTGCGAGACATATTGGCTGCGTCTTTATTCATGAATGGCCAATAGTACCCTTGTGTTTTAGCTTTGTGTGCCAAAGATCTCATTCCGCTATGGTTACCTGCGTCACCATAATGGATGGCAAGCAGTATTTCATGCCCCTCTTCTTGGGATAAACACCTTAACAATGGTCCTAAGAAAGATTGACGATATAAGACTCCGTCCCTCAGCCTATAATTTCTTACCCTTAAGTCTGACTTCTTTCTGTCAGAGGCATTTGTTAATACCGTTGTCCCTTCTAAGTGTTGGATCAGTGGTGTTCTCCAATCATTTTCTTCTAAGGGTGAGGACGGAGGTCTGGTGCGAGCTTTCTTCGTTGGATTAACATTGTCCTCTCTTGGTAGTAGAGGGGCATTCTTTCATTTTTCAATAGTTTTAGGGAGTATCTCATCGTCTTGGAAGGTTGTTCCATCTTCCAAATTCTCCTCTGGTCCTGGGCCAGCATTCCATTGATGACTCATGCCTGATCTGGTCGCAATGCATTGCTCCGAAGATTGCTTTAGCTCAACTGATGGTTCATAGATTCACCCTAGTTTAATAGAGGTTTCTTTTTTATTGCGGGTCATGGAAGCAATGAAGGCCAGTGCGTCCACATGTCGGTTATCCTTGCGGCATAAGTGCCTGAGAGTGATATTTGATATCTGGGATACCAAACTTTGCGCCAAAGTTATGTAGGACACCAGGTTGTCATCCAATGTTCTGTATTTTAATTCCAACTGTCTAATGACTAACTGAGAGTCACTGGTGAGTCGTACGTCTGATATTCCTAGTTTTAGGATGATCCTTAATGCATGAATGACTGCTTCATATTCAACAATATTATTCATAACATCACCAAATTCCAAGCGAAGTGAATATACCATTCTGTCTCCAGTGGGGGTAGTAATGACTATTCCAATTCCGCTTCCTTCATCGTTCTTTGATCCATCCACAAATACCTCCCATCTGCGCTTGTCAGAGGGATGTGGAATGATGTTGGGCTCTTTTTCACTCGTAGTTTCTTCCGGGAGGCCATCTATTTCAGCTTCATCATTTAAAGGGAAATCTGCCAGTACTTGAGACTTCAAAGCGGTTCGAGATTCGAATATGATATCGAATTGGTCTAATTGTGTGTTCCATTTTACCACCCTTCCTACTGCTGAAACGTTTTTCAAGACTATCCCCAGTGGGGCCTTCGTTGGAACTCTGATCCGGTGAGTCTGAAAATAAGTGCGAAGCTTCTGTGAGGCAAAAACAAGTGTCAGGATGAGTTGCTTTATCCTAGTATAGTTTCTCTCTGCTTGGTTGAGGGTTTTGCTGACATAATAGATGGGTTGCTCTACCTTCGTGATGGTTCTTACTAACACCGCACTTACTGCATTCTCTGTGGCCGCAATATAGAGTGCTAGGACCTCACCAGGCTCGGGCTTTTGCAATATTGGTATGGATGCCAGGTATTCCTTGATTTTTGAGAATGTTGCCTCACAGTTTTCATTCCAAGCGGATTTGCTCTCCTTTTTCAAAATGTCAAAGAAATGTTTTAATTTATCCGAAGATCTCGCAATGAATCTCCCCAGTGCCGCCAGACTTCCATTCAGTCTCTGAACTTGTATGAGGCTCTTGGGTGAGGGCATATTAACAATTGTTTGGATTTTGCTCGGGTCCACTTCAATTCCTCTTTTGGTTACCAAGTATCCCAAAACAATTCCTGATGTGACTCCGAAAGTGCACTTCTCTGGATTCACCTTCATCCTGCAGGATCTCATCGCCTGAAATATTTCTCTGAGGTTCTCCATATGGTTAATTTCCTTTTTACTTTTGACTAACATATCGTCCACATAGACCTCCAAAATGTGTCCAATCCAGGGTTTGAAAATCTTGTCCATTAGCTTCTGATAAGTTGCCCCAGCATTTCTAAGTCCAAAGGGCATCCTAGTGTAGCAATATAGTCCATG
>JAJJMA010238881.1:0-19530 GCA_023529015.1 Papaver nudicaule
AGTTTAACCCGAGTGATAATCCAGAGAATATTCACTTGGGACGGTTCGCAAACCGTCCATCTGAATCACAGCCAAAAGTATCGATTTTGAGGTTCACGTAGGTACGCGTACAAAATGACACTTTGGAACTCAGGAGAAATTCCGAGTTTCTGTTCACGTACGGTTCGGGAACCGTCCGCCATTCAGATTAGGGTTTAACTGGACCCGCTGGAAGTTCTGGGCTTAACCATTACTTAGACGTGTTAGACGTCCTCAGCTGTAATCCACTGGACTCTTGCTCAAGAGTACTCCTTTAGATTCACCCATATCCAACAAGTGATTTGCAAGCAAACCATTGCAATGGACAAATGGTATCGAATCTATCTCATGCATTCTTGTAACCTTAGTATTTGCGGGAACAACACCAACATAACACATGGTCATGTAGACAAGAACACGATCTCAATAGCTATTAATATCACTACTAAAGCAGCCGACTATTTCGAAACATAGAAAAAGTAGAATAGAAGAATTTCCATAAAAGTCATAACTCCTACTAACCTTTTGTCGAATAAATGATGTCTTCTTTGTCTTCACAGTCTTCGTCTTCAAGGTCTCTACTACTTAGTCTATATCCCAATTCCGAAATCTAAACTCTAGTAGGCTAAATTAAGAATTGTGTTTTGACACCTAAAACTGACAACCAGCTTGACATACCAACGCTAGTGGGTTTGACCGGACAATGCCCTAACAGTGCTTACCAAATATGATCCCTGGGAAATATCTCAATTCGAAAACGTGTCCTTAGTTTCGAAAATCTCCTTAGATATTATTACTTCCAAATGTCGTCACCAGCTTTATAATGTCGACATTACTTCCTTGGTATTGCTGGGCTAACCAGACGAACCTAGGTGGAAGTGGGATCTGGTCCAAAGTGGTTCAACGTTCCGCATAAACGCATCATAACAAACGTGGACAAAGCCTTGTATGTTAAGCTTATGTGAACACATTGGTTCAGACGTTCTGAATCATGCAAATAGATATACCATTGGAATTACGGTGCGAGATTCCACGAGTAACTTGCAAAGACGTTAAATCTCCTGAATTCTTGATTCCAATATAGATGTCACGTTAATGATATCCAAGAATTCAAATCAAAACATCAAATGAATAATCAAATGAATATTTGAACCAATAGTAAAGCATACGAAGATTTAATCACGTACAATATTGATCCGTAATCATGTGTCCACTAACTAGAGCGACTAACCATTTTTCAGATGATGACGCAATCCCACTTAGTTGTACATTGAAGATTAACGAATTCAAACTTCAAACCGAGAATATCAAACTCATTAATTCGTTGAAGCACAAATCAAAAATGTAGTTTGAACTTAGAAGTTACGCATTCTGAGTCAACCATATTATGGTTTCGAAACGTACGTCAGTTTTGGCAGAAACCAAATTAAGGTTTCGAAACCTAAAGTTCATTATATGACCGGAACTGATTTAAGGTTCCCAAATCAAGTTTCCATATAGCGAAAGCTAAAGCTTGGTTTCGAAATCTAGATTCTGTTTAACAAAACCTTGTTTAAGGTTTCGAAACAAGAAATACATATTAAATTCTCTACAAATGTTTGGTGTCGAATTTGAGAGTCCATGTGGTCGAGAACCATTTCAGCATCACACCTTTAAGGCCTCGACGCACAGGAATATATTTCACGGTTCACATAAACCTTTAGGAAACCCCAGGGTCTTTTCGACCTTTTAGAACTCACATGGTCAAGACACATTGGCCTCGATTCTCAAGTCACTGTAACCCAACAAACATAGTTACGAATCTGTGTTATCTCATTGGTCACAATATTTAAGTTTCAGAACAATAGCTTATGAATGCGAAAACCAGATTATAGTTTCGAAATCAACGTTTAGTTTTACCAAAACCTAAATTGAGGTTCAAACATTGAAAATTCATAAGTTGAGATACACAAATATGGTTTCGGAATCCAAAAGTGAGATATGGCATACAAGATGTTCATACACAGAATCAAATGAATGATTCAGAACTTCAGAGTTCAGAGCCAAACCACGACATCATATTCGAATCTCAGAAACAACAGTATTTCGAGTCTACACAACATAAGTGTGAGTCACAATCTCTCTTACATTGGCTCATATAAATATATGCAATCAATCCGACAGAGCCAGACTAGGTAAGAAGAGACACAATACTGTGATGGATAAAATCTCGTAGTACTACGGAGATAACATCACATTGTTATATCCAACTCGAAAAGGTTTTAGGAAAAACCTTTATATTAACTTAGATACGGAGAAGAAAAGAAAGCTCTAAGTAATATTGGAACGTCATAACTACACACTAATACCACAAGTGGTAAAGCGGAGTTATCATAAGACACACTGATCACAAGTGATCAAGTCATAACGTAAAGCTCAGGCTGAGAGTTATGTTTATGTCTTTTGTAGCACAAGTGTAAAAGATAATGGAATCGCGTTATTTAGATTCACTAACCTGTTGAATGATGAAGCCGGATGTCTTCGTTTTATCTTCAGTCTTTCTTCAACTCTTCAACTAATGATTCTAAATCCTACCAAAATCTTCTACAACCTAAAGCTAACTCTCTCACATGACTTCACCTAATTGTGTGTTGTTTAGCGGTCGAGTTTTGATCACTAAAGTTGACAACTAAGCTCGCATACCAACACTTAGTGAGGTTGACCGAGCCATGCTCTAACATTTTCTGCTTGAAATAGAGTTTTACTGATGTAGTAAATAGGTTTCTCGCCCTCCCTTGTTGTTACGAGAACCGCGCTTATGGCATCCGAATTGGCTGCTATGTAAAGTCTCAGATCTTCGTCCTTTTCTGGCGCTGTAAAGGTGGCAAGCTTGCAAGATAGTTTTTGATTCCTTGAAATGCGGCCTCCCTCTCGTCTATCCATATAAATTTTTCTCCCTTCTTCAAAATGCTAAAGAATTCTTTGCACCTATCTGATGACCGAGAAATGAACCTGCTTAACGCTGTCATTCTCCAATTTAAAGCTTGTACGTCCTTTATAGTTGTTGGTGATGGCATGTCTCGGATTGCCTGCACCTTCAATGGGTCTGCTTCGATTCCTGTTTTTGTAACGACATACCTTAGGAATTTTCCCGAAATAACTCCGAATATGCACTTTGCGGGGTTAATCTTCATATTGATTTGGCGCATCTTCTTCAGTATTTCTCTTAAGTCTCCCACATGGGTTGTTGCTTTCTTGCTTTTCACCAACATGTCGTCCACATAGGTTTCCACAGTCTTTTTTAACCAAGGACGAAAGATGTTCTCCATAGCTTTTTGGTAAGTGGCGCCAGCGTTCTTTAAACCGAAAGGCATGCGAGTGTAGCAATATAACCCATTGGTTGTGATGAATGCTATGTGCTTTTGGTATTCCACTGCTAACGGTATCTGGTTGTAACCTGAATACCCGTCCATGAAACTTAACAATTCGTGACCTGCTGTAGCATCTACCATCTGATCTATGCTGGGTAGTGGATGTGGATCTTTTGGGCATGCCTTATTCAAGTTATTGAAATCAATACAAATGCGCACCCCTTTGTTCTTCTTTGAAACGATGACCATATTTGAGATCCAATCCGCATATTGTATTTTCATAATGATTCTTGTTGCAATCATCTTATTAAGTTCGGACTCCACCGCCTCTTGGTATATGTCTGCTAGCTTTCTTGGTTGTTGCTTGAATGGTCTTGACGAAGGATTGATGTCTAAATGGTGACATGCCAAACTCGGATCTATTCCTGGCATTTTGCTCATCTTCCAGGCGAATACGTCGGCATACTCTCGCAGCAAGCTCTCCAGTTCCGCTCGCTGGGCTTCTCCCATGAGTGTTCCTACCTTCACCATCTTAGGATCTTCCAGAGTTCCGAGGTTTACTTCCTCTGTTGGTTTTTTCGGCGTAAAGCTTGGAGTATCCTCGTTCATAGGGCTTGGGGTCCTTTGGAGCTTCTTTTTTGATCGCCTCGCCATCTCCTCGGATGACCTGATTGATTTCCTTCTCGGCTTCTTTCTTTTTTTCCTGTCTTCTTCTCTCCCTGCGATTTCGCCTCGCATACCATCTCTGCTGGATATCCTTCTCGTGGCAGCGCTATGATTCCATTGTGTCCCCGATGATTTCCTCTATCCCCGAAGGAGTGGGAAACTTGAGCCGTGCAATGTTGACGCCACTCCCAAGAGTCTGTGTAACCATGGTCGCCCTAGGATAGCGTTGTATGGTGACTCAATATCCAGTACACAAAATGTTGTGTGCAACGTCATCGACCCTGCTCGCATTGGTAGCGACACTTCTCCCTTTGGTCTCGATGCTCTACCATTGAATCCATATACTGTATGATCTGATGGTCCCATAGGTGTGTTGTTAAAGAATTTCCTATAAGCCATTCCGAAGAGGACGTCCACAGAGCTTCCCGGATATATTAGTATCTTCGGCGTCAGTTCATTCTGGATAATTGCAGTGATTACTAGTGGTTGGTTGGTTGACCCATCCTCGGGGCTTCCTCTGGCGAGAAGAACACATGCTCCAATTGCCAAGGCTCGAATTTTCTAGCCTCCTCTACTAGCATTATCTCTCTTCCCTCGCCATCTCTTTTGTGGAATCCCCCCGTAATGTTCTTCTGCGAGCTGACGCCTCTTCTCGCATGAATCATCGAATTATAGTAGGCTGGGTACGATGTCCTTTCCCTTTGTGGTTCCATCATGCTATCCATCCTCGGAGCCCCGTGTTGGTGATAATGACCCTGCATCACATAGCCGACAAGTGAGTTACATGGTTGTACAATGCGTGCCTAAAGGTCTGACGCATGTTTCAATAGTTGCAATTAATTCTGACATGCAAGGTTTCTCTGTTGGGCTTGTCCATTAGCCCTTCTAAAATTTACCAATCATCTTTTTGGATGAACCCCAATTTTTTTTGGATATGTTATATCCAAAACGATAGTGTTTGCGGATTAATCTCCTTAATCTTCCTAGATTAGTCACTATGTTATTCATGAATGGTGAAAATATCCTCTTATCCTAACTGCTGTATAAGTAACCATAGGTGGTATTTTAAGCGATACGCGTTATAATAAAAAGTTTATGGATCTTGATTGGATTTGTATGCCTCAAAGCCTAGATTTCTTGAGGAACATTAGTCCATCGTTATGATAATCTGCTTTAAATCCTTAAGCACTCTAAAGCTCAAAATCTTTAGGTACTCAAGCGCTGGAGCTTAAATTTTGAAACATAAAAGAAGAATTTGAAAACCCTAGAAAGAAAAATTCTGAAAATTTGAAAACCAACATAATCACAGGCAAACCTAAGTTGTTTTAATCAGTCCTTGTTTCTAGCACCAAACTGTGTGTGTACAAAATCTGCTTAAGAACTTTGTACTACACAACCATTAGGAGAATCATCGAAACTATTAAACATGGGTATCTTTAGATCGAGCAAACCACACGAGAGCAATAATCGAGCAAAGCAAATAAGACATAAGTAAAGCATAAGAATCCCTTGATTGATATTCATGACTCTATTCATACAGCAATATTATTTACATGGCATGATAGTAACCTAGATTGATTTACCCAAATGGTAATCCTAACTAAACAAAGATCCAACCCTTACAAATGAGCTCAAGCTCGCCTTATATAGGCTTTTGCCGAGTAGTGGACTGCAGCTAATAAGACAACACACTCAATCGCGGGGTGTCAGATGTTGTCGGGTTGGTCGGTGATGCTCCCGAGATGATTCCGAGAGCTGAGCTTCCTCGTTTAGTTCTTCCCGAGATATCCTCCTCGGGGCCTTTTCCAGTTGTCTTCCACTATGCGTTCTTCCTGATTCAATGACAGGGACTACTCATCGTTGTATGAGATGCTCAGGTTTCCTTCAGTCGTACCCTCTTGTTTTATCCTTCGTCCTGGCCCTCGAGATACGTGTCTCGGCAGATTTGTACATCTACAAAAAGATACCAACTCCAGCCCTCCAAGCGAATTGGCTATTGTCGCACTCCTTACGTCTCTAGATCCCCCACAGATCGTCACACACTTGATTCCCCTAGCTGACGTCCTTTACAGGCCTAGGAGTTGCTTTAACCGTTGTTAAAGGCTTTTTACTCAGACCGTCTTTCGACAGAGAATACGTAAAGAACAATTTTCCCTTTGATATAATCAAGGTTTTGGAAAACTTGTTTTGTGCTTTGAGGAACCATCCACAAAGTCAAGTATCAAAAACACATAATTAGGATTTACACGAGATCCGTGATGGCCTAAATGTATTCTTACAAGAACAACTAGAAAACCTAGCGATATCTTGCAAAATCTCTAATCTATATGTCTACCAACAAAAGCTGATATACAAAATAGATTGTATATATCAATCTAGGGTTTACAACCTATAATATTTGAATGACCTCTATGCAGAAGAGAAGGACCGTAGAATAGACAAGGATTATAATGGTTTACCTGGATACAAGTTCTGACCATCTAGATAAGAAAGATAGTTAAACTTGGCTTTACAATCCCCAAGTAAAGTCTTTTGTAATTCTCACCTTGTTCGTGAAGAACAGCAATAACAGAGAACAACCTTATGTAGCACACGCACCAGCAGTGGTGGATTGGTAAGCTACAGTAAATGGTTGCTTTACATATAAAGCTAAGATATCTTGTGCAACAAGTTAGCTAGTGACCGTGTAAACACGCCCGTTACTTAACTTGCACACAATTAATGTATCTAGTCTCCTTTCACATGTAGGAACATTGTGAAAGATAAGCCTTATCCCTTGACTAGGAGATATTCTACAACATAACAATCTTAATTCAAGAGGGACTCTTAAACAAGATTATTGTAGCAAAACCCTAATCAGAACGGACCACAACTCAAGTGTGAAAGTGGGTCGTCGTACATAGAAGATGGACCTCAGAAACACGACAGGAAAACCCTAATCGTAAATTTCGGGGACGGTTCGAGAATTGCCACACTTAAGAAGTGTTCCAGAAGATTCCAAAAGATTCCAGAAGCTTTCCTCTCCTCTTTCCCGAATTCAGCTTTTAGCCACGCTTTTCAGTTTCAATAAATCACTCATAACTTCTTCGTTATATAACGGAATTAAGTGATTCTTGAAGCGTTGAATTCGTATTTCCATTCACTACAAAATGCAGACCTACTAAAAGGTCAAAGGCTCACTATAGTCATATGGACCAAATCTCCTCTGGTTAATATACAATGATGTAATTTCACTGTCATAAGCATTGTTCCACATAGTGAGTTCATTACTTTGATAGATAGATATAAGAATAACAAGAGTTCAAGGAAAATTCAATCTTTACTTACCTTTGTTGATGAAGTCCTCGATGATGTCTTCGTGGGTTCTTCAATCTTCATCTTCAAGGGTGGAGATCGACTTTAAACTCTACTACCTTTATCCTAGTCCGAAGTAAACCTTTAGTAGGCTAAATCAAGAATTGTGTTTTGACACCTAAAACTGACAACTAGCTTGACATACCAACGCTAGTGGGTTTGATCGGACAATGCCCTAACACCACTTATTTGGCTTTTTATTTCCACCCAACAAAACGAAATAACTTAAAACCCTAGATCCTAATTATTCCTTTTTTTTCTATCTCAACTGCCACCACCTTCAACGTCCATTGCCTCCGTTTCTCTCTTTTCTTCCTCCATCACTACTGACGTTCACCACCTTCATCACTCGTTTGATTATTCTTTATCCCTTTGCCCCTCATTCTTCGAGAATCAGAAAGATCCTTTTCGAGTTTGAATTTGTTTCCTTTCTAGTTTTTGATTTCTATTTAGATTCTTCCAGAGAGAGACAACAAATAGTTCAAGAAAATTAGAGTCTAAACCTAAAATTTATGCATGATGGAATGTACGTATAAATTAATTAGAATTCGATTTAGTTGATTATCTTGTGATGAAGAACTGGTCGTCAATTTTGGGTCGACTAATTTTTGAAACTTGAAATCGATTTTTGTATCAATAATATAAAACACATCGAAGACAAGTTGGCCTAGATAAATGGGCCGTTGCGATTTCGCCAAATGTCCGATCCGATGGTTGTTAACTGAAGTTTGTGTGGGTGAAGCCAGTGCGCACGTATGACCCTTGAATCACGAAATAAGTCTATTTTTCTTCATTTTCATTTGTATTTGTAATTGAGAGAACCAGAAAGGGGAAATCTGTTTGTAATAAACTGAAATCGACATAAAATGAGGGAGAGATCGGGGTAAATCTGTTTGATTCATGGGGGTATCTGAAACGCATGTGTTGGTAATCTCGCCAAGTGTCCGATCCGATGGATGTGGTTCAATTGAAGAGGGTACATGTGTGTGGGCGTATCTGAAACGCATCATATCAAAACCTTCGGCCTTCCATCTCAATCAGCCGTTTCGGTATCAAAGACTAATTGTCTCTGGAAATAATAAAAACATGCATCCTATCAAAGTTTTTTCTTAACATGAGAATAGACAGATCAAGCTGGATGGCTCTGGGTTCCATTATCTTTGGTATTTTTCTTTCTTATTTGGTTGATTTAGATTTGGATCCTTATTTTTTGATTCCATTTTTTTGTTGTTGACCATAGGTGAGAAGATTTAGAGATGAATATTATCTATGTTATTACAGGATAATTGTGAACGTTCCAGACAATAGTTTCGGGTCAGCTATATATATAGAGCACCTAACACTGTCAGTTATACAGAACTAACAGTACAAAATTTCCTATACTCTAATAATAGGGTTTCTCGATTTTGGAGGTATAAAAGTTGCACAGAGTTTGGATTTAATTACCAAATCTGTTCGATGTTATTCATGTTTTTCTGAAAGTTATCGACTGTTTTAAAAAACTGTAGGTCACAAGAGTTTGATTGAAAGTTTGGGTTTTCCAACAACAGGTACAACTCTTTTAGCATTTGTCATTTCGAATCGGTCTATCTTTATTGCCGTAAGTTTATGATTTGGATTTATTGTTGAATAGTGGTTTGATTTATTTGCAATGGTAGAATGCTAAAGAATTTTAATAGAATTGTTTCACATATATATGTCTAACTGCAATACATGATACGAATAAAAAATCTGTAGCCTTAGATAAGAACTTAATAGCCAGACTTCTTACGCATGGAAGTTCACATTATCATCGGCAAATGTATGGTTCACCTTGATACACCCGAAATACTGAAAATTAGAGAGAGGTAACTTATAACATCTTAATTATTGATTTAAGAACGTTATAATCAATCCCAATTACAAATGAATCTGCAACTGCAGATACTATTGTTGTCAAATAATTGTCTGTGATCCCTATCCAAAAAGAAAAAGCATTTGTAGGCATTTTGTCGCGGGTCTATACTGTTATACCCTTCTTTTGTTTAATGATTTTTGGTGTATCGAGCTGATCATTAGGTTTGTGTGTTGTGTCTTATTCACATGTAAGCAGGAGTCAAGTAAGTTGTGCTAAGCTACTTCTACCAAAATTGACAGAGACAACATATGGTACTTGGTAACAAAGTTGTGGGCGGCGAAGAGGACTATTGCTGTACTAAACTCAAAACCGAAATTTAAGATTTCGTACCTAGGTAATGCAGTTGTAAATTTAGTTACTTTCTGTTTGTATCTGCTTATTTATCTTTACTGATCTACTCTTGCACACAAAGGAACAAATTTTGCCAATACAGTACCTGTTGAGCTTTGGAGTTGAAGATCAAACAGTGCCTCCGTGGTTAATTTTAACTATCTATTATGCTTCTTAAACTTTCTTATTATGAAGTTAGTTGTCAATGAATGCAACACAACACCAATGCTCAGGCTTATGCCTCACTTGAATCAATCATGAATGGAACGATTGGATATTGAGTTGCAGTCTCATTTTACCCAATTGAAGGTTTGGAAAATGCTGTACAATATTTTCTTTGTCGTAATGTTACTATAAATACTTATCTATTGTAGATTTTTGTTTTTCTTTTTACAATAACAGTTCAATGTGTTGCTTAAGTTGCTTAAGCATTTCAAAATCTAGCAATGCACTACAGACATTCATATTCTGATCATAAATTTCCTTTACGTTCGATACTTAACTCTAATTTAATTGTTGACCAATGCACTTTTTCATATTTTGGCCAATGCATTTATAGTGATCTATTTGTTGTTGTAATGTAAATTTTCCTTACTTTTAAAGGTAAGCTACTATATGGTTTCCTGTATTGTACTGACTTTCTTTCTTTATGCCTATTTGCAGGTTCCTAAAGGGTTTCTTTCTATTAAGCGTTATTTACCGACCATAAGGCCATATAGGTATGGATCCTTATACGCAGTTCAATTTCAAAGTTTGTTTACACCAATAATTGATTTTCAACATTATATCTTTAGTTGTCCATCTAACCCCTTCTTTAACTTAATGCATTGCATTTGAAAAATACAATGGTTATCCAAATCGTTGTGTACAAAAGCCTCACATGCCACTTGCCTCAGCAACTGTTGTCGATTCAAGTTGGTTAAAACCAATTTTAGTTGGATTGGGGGATTCCCCTCATGGTTAAGGGGTCTCTTCAGTTCACAAATCATTGAGCACCTTGAATTTGCATGAGCAAGAAACATTTATTTAGCTAACTTCTACATGGGCTTCAACAACTGCAGCTAATTTTTGATGGGGCTTGCCAAGAGTAGATAAATATTTTTTTCTTCCATTCTGGATAGGTACTGTTGATAAAGGTGGTATGTACTTTTTAACCAAACCTTTCTATGTTTTCTCCATTCTGAGTGCCATTAGTACATTTATAGCAGATATGTACTTTTTCTCCCAAATCCGAGTTAGTATTTCAGTTGCCTTAGGGAGATATATTTGAAATGCAATCTAGATTTTTTATCCTTTCAACTCACTTTTTATGTCGGTCCAAAATTTGCAGCATAAACCACGATCAGTCATCCGAAAACTCATTTCCGAAAGTTCATCTTACTTGGTTTACAAGTATATATATATATATCATCTAAATTGTTGTTGCGACTTACGTTGCACTAGAAAAGAGTGTCAGTTTCGATATATACTTCATAATACTTCTCTATTTCTAAGCAAATCGTTTGAATGTCTTAGATTTTTCCTCATTGTTTATTGGCAGATACACATTGAAATATATATACATATAGAAGGGCAGATAGATGAGGTGCTTTTGGTAGTTCATATACAGATGAAAATGAAAATTTATTATATATCTGCATATGATTCAACATCTACGCTGTAGGAACCAGATAACATACTCAGTTTATTCAAGTCTAAGGTCTTTATCATTTTTAAAGATGACACCATGTCATGTCTGTGTATAGGCAGGTACGCTCCGTAATGTTTGGAAAATGTGCCTGCAATATTGCTTTCAGAAGTATCTTTCGGCTAACAAATCTTTTGTATTTATAGTCCACGTTTCCTCGAAATGCCTCGACTCAAAACCCATATTTGAGTTGAGGAAAGATGTAAGTGGTTTTCCAAAATAAAAAACCAGACCCAAAGTCTACTTCCTTGAAATCATGTCTTTTATTCTTATCTAGCTTCATTTGAAAGGAGAAGAGGTAGTACAGTAATGACCAAACAGATCAAAAACCCAATCTGGACTCCACCTACCCAGCCTTTTATTTCTATCACCTGTAATGCATCATATACTAAAGGAAATGCAAATTTATAATATTACGTAATTTTGCAGAGAAATTTAATTGAGGAAGAGCAAGATATTTTGAAGAAGCAAGAGGCTCTAAACATGCAAAATATGTAGCCATCTCCGAAGCCGTGACTTTGGCTCAAGAATTGCGGATACAACATATTTCGATTGACACCGAGCACAAGAAAATGGCAACCTGAACAACAATTCTTGGATGCATATTGACATTCTTAATCAGGTTGCAAATTTTTTAAAAATGGGTTTGTAAGTTTATAAATATGAATTGTAATAAGCCAGGTAATTAGTAGAAGACATATCTAGAGATTCGATTGAATCCCCACTATAAGTTATTTCATACCATCCTTGGCGGATAACCACAATGTATACGAGTAATTTTAATAAAATTTATTTGCATGAAAAAAATGTTCGGGGAATTTCTGAGATATGGGGTGCTATGAAGTGACGGGAAACTGAGAAATACATTTTTAAAGGATATACACATACAACATTTAACAGCCCCGTGCCGTCTGCGGCACGGGCAAATACCTTGTTCTTAATAAATAGACTTTTAATCGATACGGTATGGTAATAGTTTGTGTTTATGGATGAACATGTCACTTAATTTTGAACGACCCCTTGTGCCTAAGTCGTTCATATATGGACGACAGTTATGCTCGTGGTCGTTCAAATTCTAGCTACTACATAATTATTAATTAAACGACCACATATTCAACCAGATCATTTAATTTTTGTCGTTATTTTTCTCCTTGGTGTTGTTCACATTTCACACCCTAAAATCTTAGGAGTGATCTCACACTTGTGGACAAATATGGCATGCCGATCTTAGGTTCATTGACAAGATGAAAAAGTAGCACCGATCTATGTAGACACCTAGTAAAGAATGATTTCAGTGTGGAGTTACTAACTTGTGCACCATCACCTCAACATCAAAGGGGTGTTAGTAAATAAGCTTAGTTCTAGCCCTACTGCTATTGGAATAGCCCTTGAGATGCCAGATTACCAAAATACACTACACGAAAATAGCTTTTTAGCAACGGCGGTGGGCCGTTGCAAAAAATAAAAGCAACGACGAGTGGCCGTTGTCAGTGCGCCGTTATTATTAGTGTTGGAATAATTACAGCAACGGATCTGTCGTTGGTGTAATTATACCATCATTATTATTGCCAACACACGCATCTGTTGCTATAATTATTGCCACGGATGAGGAATACCATCATACCATGCCGCGTGGCAGTCTACTGTAACGGTCTACCCGTTACAGTGTGCAGTAACTGATAAATAACTCTCAACTGTAACATTATATCCAACGGTGTTTTTGTGCAGTAACGGTTTATCCGTCTGCCAGCTGGCAGTTTTCTTAACTGTTTTGAAACAGCCAGCAACGTTGCGTCTGCGTAACTGATACCCTAACTGTTAAGGTAACAGAATGTACTGAAGGATTCTATTTCTAACGGTTCAGTGCTTGTCACCTGTCCTTCTATCATAACGGATCCAACAACTTTTGTACGCCGTTAAACTGCGGCGTGTAACGGATAAACTTTAACGGCTTAGTCAACATTTGTATTCGTGGGAATCTCGTTTGTAAAAGTTTTTTGAATTGACACGTGTTTTTGCAACTAACAGATTTATGTAACGTCTGTTATCGTTAAAAGAAACTGTATTATTTAAAAAAAAAAAAAAAAAAAAAAAAAACGCTAGCAAGCGTTAAGCCCTGCGTTACAATTGATCCCCTAAAGTGGTCCTGCAATACAGTTCATTTCTGAACCTGCAATACAGTTCATTCCTGAACCTGCAATACAATACAATTCATTTCTAAACCTGCAATACTGAATCGAAATCCTGTAACTTTCAATCCATTCCCGCTGAAATACATCCATTCTCATTCAACTAACACAACCATTTCATTCAAACTCTGAAAATCATACAAACGTTTATACATCCATTCACTACACTCATTCACAATCCTAAATTGATAAAACTGCACAAGGCAAAATAGATATATACATTTTTGCTTGTGTTATTACTACCCCTAGATTAGAAGGTTGTGTGTTTTGGCAGTTTGCAGTTTATGTGATGTTCTGTAATGATACCTTGGATTAGAAGAAGCTTTATTATAGGACGCAGAATGGTTTTTAGCGGTTTCCCAGAGATCTTTATCATTAACGCAACCTTCATTTTGCTTTTTCGACCTCTGATGTGAGAGTTTTGGGAAACAATGAAACAAATCTTTCAGTTGTCTACGTATAGCTGACAGAACAACCACTTGAATAACATAATATGACCCCATAACAGAGTTGTCTATAATCATATTAATAATCATGAACCACGATTATAGATCATCCCTGAAAAAAAACTACTTAGGGAAATCATAAAAAGGATTCAATCATGTTATTACAACTACAAACATTCATATAATCAAAAGCAATAGCACAAAATGAGCCAGAACACTCATTTTACTACGTGTAAGTAAATTGGTTATAAGAAGAAACCGATTCGCACGTAGGATAAGGAGTGAACCTGCTTCTCATCGGTTAAATTTAGAGGATCAATGAATACCTAACAATTATCATATATAATATGTCATATTACTTATAAATCTAGCAAATATAGCATGAACAAAATTTGACCTCAACTATCTACTACAACAGGGAGACCTAACTGCAACATACATCTAATTCAACCAAATACTCATACATTAATCTTCTGAGCAGGTATAGTAAGAGTTCACTCACCAACGGGAAGTAAACTGTCCTTGAATGACACCGACAGGCCCCGTTTCGTAGTTGCATACTAGTCCCGCTAGACTCTGTTTAAAAAATGGAGTAAATTCATTTCAGGAAAACTTGATGATTGGGAATTTATTCCAATGTTTAAAAAGAGTCTTGCTGAATCAATACAATCATGTCTCTCCTTCTCCACATGTGTTGGTACTGCTACAGTGAATCCTCACAAAACAAAGATAATGGTAGTAACTAGTAAGTAAGATAAACCAAGACAAACTAATGAACATCAAACATAGACTGATGTATTGAGGCTTCCTCACCAACAGAAGTTGGGGATGAAAATATGCTGTTCATCATGTTTGCCGAATCGATCTCCTCCATTTCGGCAAACTTCATAAGCAGTATATTTCATCTCCAAAAACTCAATGATGGTAAGTTGTTCCTAATACTCCAAAGCATGTAGCACATACTATTATAAAGAGATCATATGATATGTAAACAAACCTTTAGGCGAAAAAGGTGTCCTGCAGCAGCCCCTTGCTCAAAGAAGCCTTCTCGCAAGACAAAGATAATGTAGCAAGTAAAAATCAAGCAAGATTAACTGATGATAACAACATATCTAGACTAATGTATCGAGGCTTCTCACCAACAGAAATTGGATACATAATATATTGCGCGTGAGGTTTGCTGCATCTATCTCCTACATTTACAGCAAACTTCACAAGCAATTCATCTTGTCTCCAAACAATCAATGGTGGTGAGTTGTTCCTATTGTTACAAAGCATGTAACACATAATATTATAAAGAAATCATATGATATGTAGACAAACCTTAAGTTGAAAAGGGTGTCATGCAGCAGCCCCGTGCCCAAAGAAGCCTCCTCACAAGACAAAGACAATGTAGTAAGTAATATGTCCTTGAATGACACCGACAGGTCCTCTTTCATAGTAGCATACTAATCCAGCTAGACCCTTTTGGAGCTGGAGTAAACTCTTTCAAGAAAACTTTATGATTAGGAGTTTACTCCAATCCTAAAAGAGTCTTGCTAGACCAATACAGTCATATCTTTCCCTTTCTGCACTTGTGTTGGTACTGCCACAGTGAATTCTTGCAAAACATAGATAATGGTAGAAAGTAAGAATAAAACAAGACAGTGATAATCATCAAACTTAGACTAATGTATGGAGGCTTCCTCACCAACAGAAATTGGGGATGAAAATGTACTGGTAGTCATGTTTGCCGTATCAATCCCATCCATTTTGCGGAAAACTTCACAACCAGTACATCTCATCTCCAAACACTCAATGGTGGTGAGTTGTTCCTAATACTCCAAATCATGTACCACATAATAAAATAAACAGATTGCACACTATATGATATGTAGACAAACCTTAAGTTGAAAAAGGTGTCCTGCAGCAGCCCCGTGCTCAAAGAAGCCTCCTGGCCAGACAAAGACAATGAAGTGATTAAAAATCAACCAAGATAAACTAATGATAATAACAGAAACTAATGTATTCATGCTTACTCACCACATACTAATACACCTTGTGGGAATGGCTTGAATCGAACACAACTACAGCTCTTTCTTTATTGTACACTAATCCTGCTAGGTTGTTTAAAGATAGTAGTAAATTCATTTCAAGAAAACTTGATTTTTAATTATGAATTTACTACAATCCTTAAACAGCCTTGGAGGACCAACACAGTCATATGACATCTCTTGTTCTAGTTTGTAACCATCAACCAAGAAGTAACATACATTACTATTGAAACTTTGATGAACCAACTGTAATGATAGAGGGGATGAATTAGTTAGTGAGGTTTGCTGCACCGATTTCCTTCATTAACAGCAAACCTTCTAACTAAGACACACCCTCTGGTGGTCAGTTTTTCTTAAATGAAATAGATTGCAAACAAAATAAGAACATATAAGGAAAACAGATATACTCATAAAAAACCAAAACACATCTCAACATTTACCCATAAAAAACAAAACAGATCTCAACTTATACTCATAAAAATACAAAACAGATCTCAACTTATGTTAAATCCTTAACTTTGTAACCTATGGAAAGAGATAACAACCAAAATAAATCTAATCTAAACTAGAAATCTATTGAGATTACCAGAGATATGAGCGAGATAAAATAGTAGAGAGATATGGGATACATGAAAGAGGAAAGAGTTTCCCATCTCCGTCTGTTTTTTCAGAAAAATTAGATCTGAAATGTTTCAGATTTTTGTAGAAGAGGGAAAACATATTTGAGAGGGAAACCAAAATTTCAGGAAGAGAGAGATGATTTTCGAGGGGGGGAAAGAAGAATCAGAGTGGATATTTGAGAGGGAAACGAAATTTGAGATCTAACTTTGAGCTCCAACTTTCGGACAAGAGAGGAGAGTTCAATAATAGAGGAGAGATTTGCTTTTCACTTCGATTAATGAGCCGAAAACACTGCAAAAATATCTGGTCAACTGTGTCAAGTCAATTTTTTGTGGTCAAAGGCAAAAGTGGGTGGGTTTTAATCCATGGGACAACAATCTAAAAATCATGACATTTTTTGCTAGTGGAAAATAATTACCATGACAAAACACCTACAATTGCTCGTTATACGTTTTTTATTACATGTAATATATCTCAAACATACCTTTTTGAGAAGTTACACCGAAGGTGATCGGGTTATTCTGATACTCCAGTATGAGAATAATATGAGAAACATCGTCATTTTTGGTGTTTCTAGACTTATTTGGATACTCAAGTAGGAATAATATGAGAAACATCCTTCGGTGCTTCGGCGAAGATTCGCGAATTATTCTGATACTCCAGTAGGATTAATAATATTACAAGAAGGCTTAGTGCATGGATCGACGAAGAATGATCTCGACTTATTCTGATACCATAATAGTAAAGACAATCTTCGTCTGAACTCCAAACCACTCCATAATTTGCCATACTCTAAGCCTGCAGGATCACTGATCCTATCCATTTATGGAAAATTCAAGGAAGAATCCTTGTAGAACCTTAGAAGAATCAACTTTGGGCAAGTTTGAGTTAGAATCTTCCTGTGAAATCCAAACCACTCACTAAAATAGTAATGTAGTTGAGACGGTTTGTTTCCGTAGAAAATAATAATGTATCCGAGACGGTTTTTTTGATTCCGTGGAAAATACTAATGTAGCCGAGACGGTTTTGCTGTTTCCGTGGAAAATAGTGATATTTTTGAGACGGTTTTGTTTTTTCCGTTGAAAATAGTGTTGTATTTGAGAATCTTCCTCTGAACTCCAAACCACTCCCTAATTTGCAATACTCTGAGCCAGGATCTTTCAGAGTAACACTGATCCTATCCAGAAATGGCAAATTCAAGGTGGAATCCTTGTAGAACCATAAAAGAACCCATTTTGGGCAAGTTTGAGTTACAATCTTCCTCTGAACTCCATATCAAATCCCTAATGGCAGTGGAAAATAGTAATGTAGTTGACGGTTTGGTATTTTCCGTCGAAAATAATGATGTAGTTGAGACGGTATAGTAATTTTCCGTTGGAAATAGTTAATTATTGTAGTAGACTGGACCATAGAAAATGTACTGGAGAAGATTGCTGCCTACCATCCTCAACGACTTTTTTTCAAAATTCCAAAAAAATAGTCGTTGGGATCTTTCTATATAAGAGAACTCTTCTTCTTTGACCAACTCATCCCAATCAATCTTGTTTCAATTGATTCCTTCTTTTTCCCTTCATATTTTCAGGTTTTTTTCATCACCAAATCGATATGGCGACCAATTACACCGAGATAGAAAATCTCGCAATTACTTACTATTTTATTCGTAGCTGTTTTTAGCTGAAAAACATATGCACCGTCTCTGGGTACTTTTGTAGTGCTCGAGATCAAAATCGAACAAGACGAGCCTAAACCAAGTCAATGGACGTTCACGTCTTGCTTCGGTCACAGAGAGGATGAGGTTGGCCTAGGGAGGGAAACAGTGGAAGAAACTTGAGATCAGGTTGAGGATGCGTTTCTGGGTGTGAGAGTTCAAGATCCCCGTCGTGAGGGTGACTGGAGATCTCCAAGGCTAGAGATGTATCGAGTTACTCAGGTGATTTTGCCCTGAGGTTCTGGAAAAGATGTTCTGCCTTGGAAGATAGAGGGAGCCTCTATTTATAGAGTGTTGAACTCACCCTGATCTCTCGATAGAGAAGGTGGGAGTCGTGCAAGAGTGGAGGAGTGGAGAACATGAGTTGGTTTCTGTAACTGCTTGAGTTGTGTAGAACATGTCCACTCACGCCATCTTCGTATAACTGCCCATCATCTCCATCAGTTTCTTCCTAACTGTCGTATACCGCCAGACCAATACCCCTAAAGTTATCCCCCCGTGTGAAGTTTTGATATCTCGACTCTCGAATGGTATGCAGATATTGCATGGTTGTATTGAGTTTGAGTAGGCTTGTGTGTCTATGTCTCTGTGGCCAACGTGAGTGTGGCGCTTTTAGAGACACGCATAGTGGGTGTGTAGGAGTGGCCTTGGCCGCGGGCCAAGGCCAGGAATTCATGGCGCCATGGATGTGGCGCCATAGCTCAGCACCTTGGCCTTGGGCCAAGGTTGAGTTTTGTGGCGCCATGCATTATGGCGCCACAGGTTTCACGGCCTTGGTCATTGGCCAAGGCCAGTTAGTGATGGAGCCAAGGTCCATGGCGCCATGGTCTTTGAAGACCACGGCCTTGGCCTTTGGCCAAGGCCAGACTAGTTTGTGGCGCCATGACTCATGGCGCCATGGTCCAAGAGACCACGGCCTTGGCCTTTGGCCAAGGCCAAACTGTTGTGGCGCCATGATTCATGGCACCATGGTCTGGGGAGACCCGGCCATTGGCCTTTGGCCAACTTGGTTGTGGCGTTCTTACCTGCGCTTGTGCTGTGGTGTATGCCTGCGCTTGCGTTGTGCATGCGCTTGTGTTATGGCGCATTTATGCGCTTGTACTACAGCTCGTTTCGAGTCATGGCGTGCTTATCCATGGTATATTAGACCATTCTGTGTTTAGAGTACGGTCTGCTTTAAGCGCGTTTAGGCTATTGTATGCCTCTCAGAGAGCTCTGGGCAGGCCTGGAG
>JAJJMA010238885.1:0-14098 GCA_023529015.1 Papaver nudicaule
ACAATTGGCGACTTCACGTGGTCTCTGACCCACAGACCTTAGTACGGAATCTACAACATGGGAACTGATAGACAACCTAGAGCGCCTGGACCACCCTTAGGCGATTCAGTCGAATTCTAGCACTACCACCGGCCTTGAACTACAAGGCGGAATGTCAGGATCAACATTCCAAGAAACCGAACTTTAGACCGGCTATACAGAGTTAAGACAAAACGATACCAATCTGAAGCCCACTCAGCCAGGTGAGAAAAATGGTGATTTACCGCCGGTAACTGAACGAGAACAGATACTGGCCTCCTTAAACGAGAGTGACGTCCAAAGGAAAGCACTAGTGGCAAGGCTAGCCCAAATAACGGGAAATACTTCGGAAGGAGACACGGACGAAAAAGAAGAAGAGGAAAACACCGATAAGCATTCGTCCCCGAAAGGATATCACACAGATGGAGCATCTGGAGCTCAACACCAGCACAACACATCGCAAGGATCCAGGAAGGGGTCTAGAAGAACTGCGAATACACCCGCCAATCCATTCAGCAACGACTACACGGATGAAAGGTTCAAATCATACATGGAAATGAATTTTGGCTTATAAGCACAAACGAGCAATTATTCGATACATTCATCATTCCCTAAAGCGTTGGTGGACAAAGTCATGCCATCCCAATGGAATAGCCCCAAATATTGTCTGTTTGATGGTTCCGGAAGCGCCACAGAGCACACGCACCGATTTCTCATGGCATTAAACAAAGAAGCTTCTAAGGAGCACGTGTGCCTCAAAAAATTCGGAAAATCCTTAACCGGAGATGCCTTCACATGGTATACATCTCTGCAGCAAAACATCATCCGGTCTTGGGAAGAAATGCAGCAGGTGTTCATGCAGAAGTTTTACTCCAAACCAGCGATAATATCTCTATCAGCCCTATGCACCCTGCAGTTTAAGGAAACAGACGAAATGCGGGAATCAGTACAACAGTTCCAAGCCGCATACTTAAGGTGCAAAACCAAGATACCAGAAAAGGATCCGGTTGCCATATGCATAGCGCTGTTACCATTGTATTACAATCTGATTCTGCAGAACGACCGCTTGGAAACACTGACATACCTCGAAGATGTAGTTGGCCGAGCCGATAATCACCGCAAAAGTCTACGAGCAGCGTCCAAACAGTTCACCCATACAGTGGCTTACGCCTAGTGCCGACAAGCGCCAGAAGAAAAACTTTGATAAATCGAAGCGTGAGGAGCCAACTGAGTACCCTTGCAGCTTGGATACGGTCGTCGACCTATTACACGAATGGGTCATAACCGGAGAGGTTAAGCTCCCGCAACCACCACGTTAACCCTCTGAGGAGGACAAGCAGCATACGCGATACTGCATCTTCCACAGAAAAGTAGAGCACCCCACAAAGGACTGTCGAACTTTAAAATGGAAATTCAACACCAAGCTCAGGAGAGAGGACATCGAGATTGAAGGCATCAAGATCCGGAAAGAGCCTTTAAAACTCATCAGGCTGCGATGGTATGTCATGATCCGAGAGCAAGAAAGAGCAACTTACCACCATTACACAAAACCGAGCCACATGCAAAGGCACGAAAGAAGATCCCACCAAGAAACAAACGCTACTGCTGGTACCATTAGTCAACTAGCCACACAAGGGTACAATTTCGTACTCTCGCCAAGCTCATCCAAGAAAATGAGGAACAAACCTTAACATATCATCAAGTCGCAACCTGTGTTCACCAAGAAATGCCAGAAGAGGAGGCCATGGACTACGAGTCAGGATACAATACTGAGCATATCGCGACAGTGGTGGAACATAAGCCTTTGTTTATAGAGTTCTTCGACACATTGGGTTTTGACCAAGAACATGCGAGAATAGCTTCCTTAATTCTTACAAAAATCACAGCACAAGAGGTTATGACCATGTGTTTAGACAAAAAGTATCCCCTGCCAGTTAACACAATCACATTTTCAGAAGAAGACAGAAGAGTCGACTGCGATCATACTAGACCACTCGTTGTTACATCGTCGATCAGAAAACACGAGTTCAAGAGGGCATTCATAGACACAGGCGCCTCACTAAACCTGGTACCTTTACACATCTTGTAGCGCATAAGCGTCAAGGAAACGGAAATAAAAAAGTTCCACACACGGGTCCAAGACTTGGGCAGCCTAAGCCAACAAATGCTTGGCACCATTAATTTGGAGGTCCGTGTAGGTCCAATAAGAGAATCAGAGCCATTCCACGTCATGGACGTCAACACAGCATACCACATGTTACTTGGGAGGCCATGGTTGGACAAACACAGAGTAGTCCCGCCTACCGACCACCAGTGTATTAAAATCATTCTCAAAGGAAGCAGAAGCGCGTGTCCGCCACTATCAACCCATTTCCATAGCAGAAGCGAATTTCGTTGAAGCTGCCTTTTACAACATGTTAAGCAAGCCAACTGAAGTAATAACCCAAATATACACAACTCCGATACCCGACTGGTAGAGTATATACGAGGAGCCACAGAAAGGTGAAAGTAGCAAGAACAACAAAAAGAAAACACAAATGAGATGAGGACGGAGAATATACAGATTGTAGCAATCAAAGAAGTCTGGGTCTTACGAGGAGATCCACACAGTAGAGGTTGAAGAAGAAGTCTTCACCGCAGAAGCAGAAGAGGACCCAACAAGAAACGAACCCCAATACTTCGAATGCGCAATACCAAAGGACGCGCCCTCACATTCAACTCGGACCAAACGGATAAACTTAGGTAACCCGAAAATGGAAAGATTCATGGAAATAGGGGTCCAATTAGGCTAGGCGGAGGAGGCAGAATTGACATCATTACTAAAAGAATTCCAGGATGTGTTCGCCTGGACGTACGAAGATATGCCGGGTTTAAACCCAACCTTAGTGTGCCACGAGCTCCACATAGCACCCACCACCAAATTAGTAAAGCAACCTAAACGACGATTCCCTCATGCCATGGAGGAACTGATTAAAGAAGAGGTTAACAAGCTAATAAAAGCAGGTTACGTTTAGTCCATCCATCACCCAGACTGGCTTGCAAAATGTAGTACCTGTGAGGAAGAAAAATGGGAAAATCCGTTGCTGCATTGATTTTAGAGATCTCAACAGAGCCTGCCCAAAAGACGAGTTTCACCTTCCCAACATCGGTATGTTGGTAGATGCAACCGCCGGTCACTAACTTTTTTCTTTTATGGACGGGTACATCGGCTACAACCAGATCCAATCTGATGCTAAGAAGACTGCCTTTTCAACCCCGCTCGGAAATTTCTATTATGTGGTTATGCCTTTTGGACTAAAGAACGCTGGGCTACCTACCAGCGGGCCATGACACACATTTTCCACGACATGAACCATGCAATAATAGAAATATACGTCGACGACATTGTTGTAAAGGCGAAAAAGCGGCAAGATCATACCAGCAACTTAAGGAGAATATTCCAATGCTGCAGGGAGTATGAACTAAAAATGAATCCAGCAAAGTTCATCTTCGGAGTGTCCTCCGGAAAGTTTCTAGGCTTTCACATCACGGGAGATTTGATAGATGTTGACAGCGACAAGGCCACCGCCATATTAACAATGCAACCACCAACGACAGTAATGGAGTTGCAAATCCTGATCGGCAAAATCAACAATGCCCGAAGATTTATCCCCGGGCTGGCACAACACCTGCAACCGATGTTCCCTCTTCTCAGCGCCAAGGGAAAGTTCGAATGGGGTGAGCCGCTGCAACAAGGTATAGATAAGATCAAAGAATGCCTCACACACCTGCACGTACTTCAACCACCAGCGATAGGTGAGCCATTCTACCTATACCTAGCCCACACAGAAACAGAAGTAGGAGCGATGCTCACACAAGAAAGAGGAGGGAATGACCAATTTCCCATACTTATATATTACATCAGCCGGACATTAAAGGGCCCAGAACTGAGATGCTCACCAGCTGAGAAGGCATGACTGCCTCTGATATTTGCGGCACAAAAGTTACTGCACTACCTTCTCGACCATAAGAATTTCGTGGTGGCAGCGGAAAACCCAGTAGTTTAACTCACCACTAAGCCACTCTTGTCAGGGAGTCCAGATGGGAAGCACAGCTGATCGAGTACTCTTTCACGCCTATGAGACCAAAAGGCATTCGAGGGCAAGCCATCGTAGATCTACTAGCAGCCTTTCCAGGAAACGACACACAAGACATTCATTTCGACATCCCAGGAGAAATGGGTGTGATAAAGGAAGTTGCAGTCGCAATTGAAGAGGAAGCCTGGAAAATGTTCGTAGATGGGTCATCTCACACTACTTACGGAGAAGTCGGAATATTCTTCCTCGACCCAAACGATAAGAGGACATATTATGCGTACAAACTCGATTACCCATGCACAAACAACATGGCCGAGTACGAAAGCTTTTTAATTGGCCTCACGCTAGCCAAGGATGTGGGCGTCAAGAATTTGGCCGTCATCGGGGATTCAAAGTTGCTCACACAACAAATGGAGGGTGAATTTAATGTCAAAGAACCCAACTTGGCGGTTTGCAGAGACAAGGCCTAGAGATTAATAAAACATTTTGGTCATTTTACTATAAGGCACAAATCAAGAGCATATAATAGGCATGCAGACGCCCTTGTTACGCTAGCGGCCAGCTTAAAAATGATGGAGGGGGACACATAAACAATCACCGTAATCACACGGACAATACCGTTTTCATTGGTAGTGGACTTCATCAGCGAAGAGGAAAACGACTGGAGAGGCCCAATCTTAGCAGACCTCTGGAGAGGCCCATAAAACATACAGTCTCTTGGAAGGAATTGAAAACGTACACCATAATCAACGGGAGTCTGTACTTCATTTCAACCGGAGGAGCCCTATGCAGACGCCTCGGACATGATGAGGCGAAAGAGATTTTGGACGAAATGCATGACAAAACATGCAGTCTAACCATGCCCACTCCACTACATTGCAGACTCCAAAGAGCCTGCTATTACTGGCCAAGCATGACCAAGCAAGCAAACCTCAAGCAAGACAACTGCGAGAAGTGCCAGGAGGCACCCCAACCGGCAGAAGTCTGTGTCGCAGAAGAAGACCAAAAGGACTGGCGCATCCCATATCGGGAGTACCTCAAAAACGACATAATACCCGCAAATAAAATAGAAAAGCGAAGGATAACCAGAAAAGCAAGGAAATTCATTGTTGTAGACAGAGAGCTCTTCCGAAGAAGCTATAGCCGGAAAATGTTAAAATGTCTGGGACCGCAAGAGGCGATAATGACAATGGACCTCACCCACGCCGGCGAACACCAAGGAAAGGCTAGACTATATTGCCAAATATATGACCCAGGCTTCTACTGACGAACAATGGAAGACACGGCGGAATATGTACAGAAGTGTGACGAATGTCAGCGACACGGAAACATTATCCATGCACCGCACACAATGCTGCACAGTATCGTAACACCTTCCCCATATCACCATTCATGGCTGCATCCGGCTTGAATGTCCCAGACGACAGAAGGTACTTAGCACTCGACAGATTAGACGAGAAGATAGACTCGGCCGAGGCTCACGCTACCACATATAGAAAGCGACTAGCAAGAGCCTACAACCAGAAAGTAAAACCAAGAGCCTTCGCAAAGGGAGATTTAGTACTGGCGATATCTCAACACGTACAGCGGAGCGCTAGTGCAGGAAAGTTCGCCCCAAATTGGGAGGGCCCATTCCGGATAACGGAGGTTTCAGACTATGGCTTCTACAAAATAAAGCAACTGGACGGAAACCCTATCCCGGACAAGAATAACGACAAAGTCAATGACTTATGGTTGAAAGCTTACTATATGTAACCAACAAGTAACATCAATGAATGATCGTTTTTATACAATGAAAAAAGTAGCCAAACTCGACAATAACGGGTAAACACAAAAAGCCCCACCACCGCTCCCCCAAAATAAAATAAAATAAGGGTTCAGGAGCAGCCAGAGAGTCCCTACTGATAAAGGGGGACTCATGCAATGAACCCTCTAAAAGTAGGGGTCTCGTTTTACCCACAGTAAAAGGGGAAGAAAAGAGAAAGTAGCACACGAGAGTGCAAGGCCCATGAGTCCTTGCCGATGGGAGGGGACTCGGAAAGCCATACTCCGAGATCAAGAGCCTAAAAAAGCCACCAACGGTATCCCTCTTCATAATAATAAGAGGACTGTACACAAAAACGGAGGTGAACAAGTCCCCCCACAATCTTCTATATCAAACAAGATACACAACGAGGGGACAAGCAACCCCTCTCGCCTCTCCCAGAACCGGAGAACCCAATCAAAAAGAAAGGGACGAGCAATACCGCCCACGACTCTCAAACCGGAGCAATCAAACAAAAAACAGGGGGTGGACAATTTTCCCTACAATCCTCGAGACCGAAAGACCTACACAACGGGGGATAAAGCAACCCCTCCCGACTCTCCTAGAACCGGAGAACCCAATCAAAAAAGAAGGAGTAATATCGCCCACGTCTCTCAAACCGGAGCAATCAACCAAAAAAGGGGGTGAACAATTTTCCCCACAATCCTCGAGACTGAAGGACTTACACAACGAGGGGATAAAGAAACCCCTCCCGCCTCTCCCAGAACCGGAGAACCCAATCTAACAGAAAGGGACGAGCAATACCGCCCACGGCTCTCAAACCGGAGCAATCAAACAAAAAAGAGGGGGTGAACAATGTTCCCCACAATCCTCGATACCGAAAGACCTACACAACGGGGGATAAAGCAACCCCTCCCGTCTCTCCTAGAACCGGAAAACCGAATAAAAAATAAGGGACGAGCAATATCGCCCACGACTCTCAAACCAGAGCAATCAAACAAAAAGGGGGGGGGGGGGTGTGAAAAAAATTCCCACAATCCTCGAGACCGAAAGACCTACACAACATGGGATAAAGAAACCCCTCCCGACTCTCCTTGAACCGGAGAACCCAATTAAAAAGAAGGGGACGAGCAATATCGCCCACAGATCTCAAACCGGAGCAATCAAACAACAAAGGGGGCGTGAAAAAATTTCCCCACAATCCTCGAGATCGAAGGACTTACATAACGAGGGGATAAACTAATTCCTAGCGCCTCTCCCTTAATCGGAGAACTCAAACAAAAAAAAGAAGGGGGCGAGCAATATCGCCCACGACTCTCAAACCTGAGCAATCAAACAAAAAAGAGGGATGAATAATTTTCCCCACAACTCTCGAGACCGAAAAACTTACACAAAGAGGGGACAAAGTAATCCCTAGCGCCTCTCCCAGAACCGGATAACTCAATAAAAAAAGAAGGGGGCGAGCAATTTTGCCCACGGCCCTTAAAACAGGAGCAATAAAACAAAAAAAAAGGGGGGGGGGGGGGTGATGAATAACTTGCCCCACAAATCTCGAGGCCAAACAACTTACTCAGAAAGGAGACAAACAACTTCTCCTGCTTCTCCAAAAATCGGAGAACTCAAACAAGAAGAGAAGGTGAGCACTTTCTCCACGACTCCCAAAACCGAATCAATCAAAAAAAAAGGGGAGGGGGGGGAACGATTTCTACCCACAACCCTCGAGACCAAAACTTAGGCGGAGAGGGCATATGCGACCCCTCCCGCCACGTCTCCCCACAAATCACAAACCGTGAGTAAATGTCAAGGGAAATACTAAGTCACCTCAACCAACACAATAGTACCTATTCCAGAAAAAGGATCGGGGACTCCAAATACAGAATTGAGAACATACAGCAAAGATAATGTCCGATAAACAAAGGCCATACGACATCTAAAAGGTCCAAAAAGGCACCTACAAACGAAAACTAAAAAATATTACACAAGAGGCATCACGACCTCGAGAGCATGAGCCTGCTGGCACCGTGCTATCTCCGCGTCAATATCCTCAACCATACGCTCCGCCTCCAAGAGGCTACTAAGAGCTGCGGTATTCTGGGCATGGACCTCGTCCATTACTCCTCAGCTCATTAACATAGAAGGCTCCAAATTGAGTACCAGGAGCAGCTTGTTTCCACTGGCCTCTTCCCAAGCAGCATGACGCTCAACCCACTTTTATTGCAATTGCTCTCGCCGAGCACGTCTATGACCAACAACCAATAAAGCCTCCGTTCGGACAGACTCGAGGCGCTCGATCTCACAAGTTAACTCCTTTGGAGAAAAAAGGCTTGGCGAACCGCTCAAGGTAATAAAATACCCACGTAGTCTAAAAGCCATAATAAGCGTTTATAGAACATATAAAACAAGTCAGGAAAAATAAAAGTAACATCACCACCATTCACATATGTATATATAGAAGATGAACATTAAATGTACACATCAAACGATGCAATTGCAGAATTAACTGTACAACACGTGCACGACAAAAAAAAGCGTATATATAAATATATACACCCGCGTGTGGTCCGGCTAAATAAATCCTAAGAAAGAAAAGGGTTTAACACAGCCAGAAAAGCATCCACTACGTCCAAAGTGCGTCGCAGCTCACGTTCATCCAAAGCGGTATGAATCCGACGGGCCCGGTAAAATTCAAGAGAAGAGAGTAAAGCCGGAGGAACCTCCAACCCTGACCGACGAAGCCGCATCAACTCCCCATTCAAATCAGCAAACTGCACAAAAGAATCATTCGACATGGACTCTAAGTGAAGTCGGGATACTCTTAAAGCCGTCGAGGTCAGTATAAGGCAGGAAACCAATCGAATTAAAACACCACGATGCATTTTCAAAGGTTAGGGAATGTCATAAAAAGAATGAAAGATAGCATTTATGTAACAAAACATGCATTAATTATTACCAACCATTACCAAATTAACTACTAGAAATCTGTCATAAAAACACATCAACAATGTAGCCACCAAGTATCCAAAATAAACCAAAGTAAAGTGTCAAAAGAGAATAAACAAAAGAGCGCCTAGCAAACAAGGAAAGAAGAGAGAGGGGATAAAGAAAAAGATAAGGGGACTAAGGCTAGTTAACCAACTCCTCGCGGTTTGAACGAATGACAATCTCCCTTTCCGCAATGCTATTGGAGGCGGTAGTAATCCTGGAGACCGCTTCCGACACCTTCTTAGCATGCTCATCACGAATCCTCTCGTGTTTCTTCACTTCACCCTTAAGGGACACCACATCCTCCTCCAAAGCCTCGATCTCCCCGGGAAGAAGTACTTTCCGGTTGTTCAATTTCCCCTCAAGGTCGGAAATATCCGTCAGCAACTAGGCTATGCTACACCTAGCCATCTCCGGTCATCGCAAAGACTCCTTCCATTGGGCTATTTGTTCCCTGGAGGGTAGTTCTCGCCCCAAGGATCGCAACTCTTGGGAGACGCTAATAACCAAGTTAACAACGGAGATGCGAGTGTTGGCATCCGTCATAATCTTCAGAGTGGCCATATGTCCATGCTCTTCCACAATCCATTTGTAGTGCAAGGCGAGATCCTGAGGGACCGAAAAACCATAAACTTTCACATAAATGGTGCATTGGTCGTACAAGACGTAAGGCCTGAGAAACTCTAACATGGTAGCATAGACAATCGGCTCATCCCCAATCTCAATATCTGCCATCGGCTACTGAGGTGTAGTAGGTGTGGTAGAAGACAATGCCGGTTGATTATCCTTACCGGAGCCTGAATATACCATAGCGCCGTGACTTCTTTTAGACATAGTTGATTGCGAATAGACAAGATACATCAAGGATCGATTTTTTTAGAAAAAAACAGACCAAAGAAACAAAAAGGAGAAAAAAGAAAGATAACAGGGGACTCACAATTGGAAGGGGAGAGACATGAAGGATAGAATGATGCTGAGACTCATCTTCTTGTTCAAAAACTGGGATGAAAAATATGAGAGAGAGTGAGAAGATTCAAATCACACAGAATGAAGAGTATAGACAAGAGAACAAGGTTTATATAAGAGTTGCAATAGCAGTAAATGCTGGACGCGTGTCGTAGCAATAAATTACCTGATTCCTTGGAAATCCGAGCCTGAGGGGAAAGGATCGAGGTCCCCGTGGCATCAAGAGACATGTGGCCAGGATCACCGTTATCTCCACCAGAAGGAGTGCTGGGTACTTGAGGCCAGCTGGTTGAACTAGCCCGGTAGCCAGACACTCTAACCCTTTTTCGTGCGCTCTCCGCAGTCTGGTTCTCTGCCACCGCCGCATGTACATGATTGCATGGAGCAACGTTAAGAGATCGAGGAAGCCTCAAAACCGGGGTGTGGTCCGAGTCCCGACGAGCCTTTTTGGCAAGGTAATCTTCTGGTCATTCATCCAGCGGGAGGCTGATATACTCGGGAAAGAAAGTCGGTCGAGCCCGACACCCTAGCGGCCGCTGTCCCAGGTAGCGACCACGTCAGGAGAAGGGGGCAAAGAAATAAGTGTTTAAGAGAAAAGAGTGAAGTAATACCTCATACTCAGCTTTCCGCTTGGATATCTGACTCGGAAGAGACAACGGTATTTGAACTCCCTGGGCAACTTGCGCGCGGCGGTAGTCCTCCCCTTTGTTCCAGTATGCAGATTATACTGCCTAGCTGCCTAATCCTGATGCAACCTCCGCGGTGGAGCTCTGCAGGACTTAGTGCCTTCGAAAGACCCGGCGGAGATACACAAAATTCAGCTATGTTGTTCAGCTCCCTGAGCCAATAATTATGCCATCTCTGAGTAACCTGGAGGCTGCGGTGGTTGAATGGCACAGGCAGCACGAAGGGACACTCCCGAATGATCTCTCCCCTCTCTTAGCACAAACTGATTAAACGTATCCTCCACTAGGCTTCCGCGGGTGCCGCAAGGAAGCGATGGAAGTTAGTGAGAAATGCCTTGATCATAATCATCATGTCGAGCCACTCTGTCGACACAGTATATTTCCGCATAAAAACGCCCTCCATAGAACCCTGGGAGATACCCTCTGGTGATGGACGCAACAAAGTCCCACTCTTCAAGAGTCAGACCTTCCTCGCCCTCGTGGGTACTGAGCACTCGATCCACATCAGTACACGAGAAGGTTGAAGGGGGATGGCCAGTGCGGTCACCCAAGTAAGGACGAAAGGTGAAACTCCATTGCTTATCTATCAAATCACTAAAGCTCGGCTTGGGCCGTTTGGGGTAAAAACCCCGATAGAGAGCAACGTGAGGAAACCTGGGTGAGTCCGGAGGTAACTGCTTGCTCGATTTGGGTATCTTGGTCAGTGTGTGGGTAGGCTGCTTGTACCCTCGATAATGCTCCTAGATCCACATTTGGAAGAAGCTAGCAGGCACCATAGTCTCGATGGTGTGCTCAGTGTTGCTCACCCGCTTTAAGTCACCCACCAGCACGTCCAGATGATGATATAGCCCTCCAAGTAACATATGAGCCAGTGGAAAGGAAATCCCCCTCGACATGACAACGACCATTATAAGTATCTCGCTCTTCACGGAATCCCGGGGCACTCATTCAAAAATGTCATGAGCAAGGAAATAGGCTAAGAAAGCCGCCATGTCTGCCCATTTGGACTCACCATGGGTCGGACGCTGATACAGGTTGGGTTGAAAATTCTCATCCTTCTTTTTCCGTCCTTACATACGCGCATCAAACTTCGGCGCCCAGTACTCCGCCCAGCCGACGAGGGTGGCCTTTCTATAGTTCTTCTTGGCCAAAGCGGCCGCAGGAGGTTCCGCGATCTCCGCGTTGGGGACTTTTGAACTAGAACTAGATGCTGACACTTTTGGGGCCTTGCGAGCGGAACTTTCCCCATTTTCCCGGATAACACGATTCGCCGTTTCGGTTTTAATGTCTTTCAAGAGTTTGAATAATGCCTTGTCATCATCCCTCAATTTGCGGGTCTCCTCCCAGGTGTGAGAGCTATGTATTGGCAGACCGAGTAGAATCGCGACGTCTTCCAAAATAGGAGCGCCCTCACCCCAACCGAAATTTTTTATTTGTACGGCTCGCATCCAACGGAGAGACATTGGAGTCAAGTCGCCAGCCACCTTGTGCACACACCGGCAGCGAGAGGTCATTAAGGCATCTTCTAAGCCCAAGTCATGGAACATGAAATCGACCCAATATGTCCACTTTGTACCGGTCGCTATGAAGGATTGATAATGGATTGGTGAAACAATGTAATCCCCACGCTCGACAACTAGTCTGGGGACTTGGTCCAGAGGTAACTCTGCCGGATCATCACCTTAATCCCAGCATAGCCAGTTACCGTTGTTTATCACAGAATATTCGTGCTCCCCTGTCCTGAACAATAACTCGGTGAACTCGTCGTCAAACTGTGATGGCGGAAGACTCCTCTGAACGGCTGGCCTTGCCTTTTTAAACATCTCCCGTGGGAGACTTTTACCTTTAATTACCGCGCCCCTGAGGAGGCGAAAAAGGATCACCCATTGGGAAATATACTGCAGAGAAGAGAAAAAAATTGGAAACGGAAATGTACCTCGCTAAAGATTTCAAAGGCCTTTTATACTGCAAAGGAAGTTACCACGATTGCCAGTTACTGAAACTGAATCGACAAAAAATCCCCTTTGGACAAGTGTCCAAGCGACACACGTGTCAAGGGTAACGAAGTTGCACGCATCGTCAAAAGAGTCAATGGGGTATCCTGGGTGACTGTTTTTACCTGAAAAACAGATGTACCGTCTCTGGGTACTTTTGTAGTGCTCGAGATCAAAATCGAACAAGACGAGCCTAAACCAAGTCAATGGCCGTTCCCATCTCGCTTCGGTCACAGAGAGGATGAGGTTGGTCTAGGGAGGGAAACAGTAGAAGAAACTTGATATCAGGTTGAGAATGTGTGTTTTTGGGTGTGAGAGTTCAAGATCTCCGTCGTGAGTGTGACTGGAGATCTTCAAGGGCTTGAAGTGTGTTGAATACTCAGAATTTGGTTGTTGCTCGTGTTCTGAGGCTTTGGTATTCCTGAGTGTTCTTGTTATTCTGAATTTTCTGCCTTGGAAGATAGAGGAAGCCTCTATTTATAGTGTTGAACTCATCATGATCTATCGACAGAGAAGGTGGAAGTCGTGAAAGAGTGTAGGAGTGGAGGACATTAGTTGTGCTCTGTAACTGCTAGAATCGTGTAGAACATGTCCACTCGGCACCACCTTCTCGTAACTGTCCATCATCTCTATCAGTTTCTTTCTAACTGCCATAGACCGCCAAAAAATTACCCCTAAAGTTATCCCCCGTGTGATGTTTTGATATCTCGTGTAGAATTGTAGATGTTGTACTACGCTGTTTAGAGTTATAATGACATTATATGGTCATAAATGTGTGGATGCAGCCCATGCTTAGCCTTTAGTAACGTGTACGTGGATACAACATTATGGCCTTGGATGTGGCGCCATGGTTTTGGCTGGATGAATGTGTGGTGCCATGGCCTTGTCCCTTGGCCAAGGCTGGACGGATATTGCGCTATGAATGGATTCCGCAGTAGCCTTGGCCTTTGGCCAAGGCTGGATGGATAGGGCGCCATATGTGATGGCGCCATGACCTTGGCCTTTGGCCAAGGCTGGATGGACATGGCACTATGGGTGGATGGCGACGTAGCCTTGGCCTTTGGCCAAGGCTGGATGTATATGGCGCCATGGGTGATGGCGCCATGACCTTGGCCTTTGGCCAAGGATGGATGGACACGGCGCTATGGGTGGATGGCTCTATGTCCTGTTGGATGGATATGGCGTCGTGGGTGATGGCGCCATGGTTTTCCCTGACCAAGATCTATGCCTTTGGCCAAAGCATTTTCGTGGTCATGGCCATACTTGGGCCATGGTCTTCATCACTGCTCGTGGTGTATTTGGTCATAATCTTTGACCATGGTATTTTGCGCTGCGCTGTCCTTTAGCTATGGCGTATTGACCTGTTTAGGCACATTTGAGATGCTTGCATATTACTCAAAGTTATAACCTGTTTAGGTGCGTTTAAGCTGTTTCAGCTGTCATATATTGTTCAGGAAGCTCTGGACAATGCGTAGAGGTGATACATCTGAGGCTTTTATTAAAACTCAGATGTTGAGTCGTATTTTGAGAGGAAACCTGAGAGGATGTGTCTCTATCTTGACCGGGATTAGGCGAGGGCCCGAGGTCTTTAAATATTGAGGAGGAACCCGA
>JAJJMA010238898.1:0-14490 GCA_023529015.1 Papaver nudicaule
TACCAACGCTAGTGGGTTTGACCGGACAATGCCCTAACAGATTTCCACAATCTTGATATACCCGATGATATCCCTTTTGATACGTTCGAAGCGAAAAGCAAGATGTGTCCATTTGCGCCGCTGATAATTAGCGTAGTGTTGTTCTAAGAATTCCTTAACCCTCTTCCAAAACATAGAGTACATTTCATATGGTCTTTCAATGAATGCCCTAACGAATGATTTGACAAGCTCTACATCGTCGCTCTCTTCCCATACTTCATCACCATATCCGGCCATTTGTCACCTTCAAATGAACAAGAAACTTTTTATAGAACAAGACCCAACGGTCATATTTTTTGAAAATTAAAAACTAAGTCGTCACGGTATCAAGTGAAACCATGACGATTAGTTCACAGTTACAGTAAATACATATTCCTAAATATCGATGCGGTTCAGGCATAAACCATGCCGATTTACAATATAAGTTCTAAACTCGCAAAATGTTGGGATATAAGGGAGCTAACTTCGTAAGCACAATTCAACAACACATATTACCCTCTCTAGTATTCAAAAAGTGGTTAACATCGATCACATAATAAGCTAGTAAGCCGAGTCTTCATCATCAAATAACACTCCCGCAACGAACTTAGGAGCTTTTTTCTTTAGCAACGTATTGTGTTTCTGATACCAGTACTCTCCATCGCCATTACGCTCATCCCAAACGTACACAAATTCTCTGATCTGTAATTAACACAAATTAAGTTAGTGTGCATGTGTATATCTAGTGATGAAATACTATCCCGAAAGCATGTCAAGCTACTCACCACGTCCTCCGGAGTATCACCGTCCTGCTGTGTATCTTGCGCAATATCAAGGACTATATAATGCTCTCGGATATGCGACTTTATGTGGGCGAATCTATTAGCCAACTGAACCCAATTGCGACGTCTAGTATTCGAGGTGCGTCCTTTGTATATTTGCTTAACTCTCTTCCAAAACATTAAATATTTTTTTAGGTCGTTCATGATAGATAGGAATGAAGCTCTTCACAAGCTCCATATCCTCATCCGCATCTCATGGGCAAATTATTCTTTTTTGGTTAGCTCCTTTGAAACCGTGGTGATGGACGTGATGGATTATCACTCCATCGTCATCAGAGTCCTGCAAACCAAACAATTGTTGGAAATGTAACAGAAAAATCGTCATAGTTTTGATAGATGCATGACGATTTGTTCATAATTAAGGTTGTGTCGTCATATGTTCTACCGACCACCTTGGCGATTTACTGAGTTTTTCAACCAGATTAATGGTTTTATGTTACTTAAAATCGTCAAGCTTTTACCTAAAATCCCGACGACATAAAAAAATTACAAAGTACGTACTCTTTTCCATGATAAAAACTCGTCAAGGTTCTTGGTGTACCATGACGAGTTATCATCTCTGAGTGTGTTTTTACACAGACTCGGCAAGGTCGTAATGTGTTGCTTGACGATTTCATGTATATCGTCATAGTTTGGACATATTTCTTGACGATCGTTCGTCCTGGGATTCAATAGTTCTTGTATACCCCTTGATTCAACACACGAAAATGTCATTTTAGAAAGCATACCTCATTGTCTTCATCTTTGGATTCATCATGTGAGTGTTCTTGGTCTTCTTTTCCCTCCATAGGATCTTCATAAGCAAGAGCTTTTCGTTCTTCATCATTTAAAATTCTTGGATCATGCAACATCACCATTTTCATTTCTTTCGTGGTGAGACTAGATTGAGGTTGATCTCTACCATTTGAAGCTTCACCCACATCGATTTGAGTTCCCAAATCACCCATTTTTGATGAACACTCACTTTTTTCCCTCCCTCCAAAACCTCCTTCTTTTTCTTCACTTTCCTCTCTCTCTCAACAATAATAATCATACAAATTTTTATCCTAAACATAATCATTTATCACTAATTTTCCCTCCAAAATTTTTCTAATCAAATTGAGTTAACAACTAATCATTCATTTATCTCTACTAATCAAGGGTTGTGTTGTATTTAAAAAAATATATTTCATATGGAATGACCATTTTACTTCATTGTAACCCAATTTTGTTTCAGCCCTCGCCCTCATTAAAAAAGTGCTCGCCCTCAAAATAGCCAGGAAAAAAAGTGTCATTTAACTAACTGATCATTCATTCATTCGACTATTGAATTATGGAAATAAATGGTTATTTTTTGACATCACAACATGACACTGAAACTGTCAGACTCAGAGTTAAGCAAACGATAATGAGTTAATGATGGTGCGATTTGCATCTCTCCACATCCATGGGAACCATTTTACCCCTTATTTTGTTGAGAAACTCCTGCATATGATTTATATAAAACATTGTTTTGGTTTATTGATATTCAATATTACCTACAATTATGTTAGGCTATCGACATATTCTATGAATTTCTTCGTCAAAGGTAATAGAAATTTAAAAACCCTAAATGAGCTCATGGAGTTTATACCAATTTTATTGTGGATAATTTGAACCCACTAAATCTGTTTGATAAAATTCTTGAGTGAAACAACTATTTGGTTTGTTTTGGTAGAGATTTTGGATGAGTTTTATGAAATCATGCCTGAAGGAAAATCAGTTTGAATGGTTTATTGGTTGACATAGAGTCATAGACTTTGATCTTTGATGAAACTTTATGCATTCGTATTTGGATTTGTGCTCAACTGGTTTGCTTTTGAGACTGTCTGTTCTTGCCATATAACCTTATAAGGGATACCTTTCCATTTTTATCATAACCATGCCGAGTCATTTTTTTTCTCCCCCCATATAAATCCTTCCCCCCCTAAATCACGAATCGGTTTTTGTGGGGACCATTCAAACCACCTCATTTGCAATCCCATGTGGCCTAGTAAAATAAGTGGGGATCGACAAAAAAAATATTTGTCGATGGAAAAAGTGTCGAGCCCGACAGAATTTCCAACGACGACATAAAAAGCATCTGTCGGCATAAACTCTGTCGGTGTCGACACTATTTTTGTCTTCATTGTCTTCACCGACCCTATTTCTATCGGGTATAAATTGAGGCATTTGGCATCAATTCTCATAACCATTCTACTCGATTCTTCTTCTTCTCGATCTTTTTCTTGTTCTAATGTTTCCATCATGCAAGGCATAGTTAGAAAAGCAAAGGATAAGTTTAGACAACTAACCAAAGGCAAAATAAAAGCTCCAGATGAGGACGATCACGATCACCCCACCAATATCAAATTGGAATCAAGATAAAGTTCGAGAGTGGACTTATGTGAGAAAACTTTGTGGTCCTAATATTATACCAGATCATTTCTCAAAGAATTATAAGACGATATATTTAAGAGGAGGTAATTTTTTTTTTGTCCAACTGTAATATTGGTTACAATTTTTTACGCAAACTTTGATTAGTATATATTACGAAACATATAGGTACAAGGGAGCTTAAAGGGGTTTATGATAAACTTCCACCTGCAATTAAAGATAGAGTATAGACTTATATCCATGGAGAGAGTTTTATCTAATCAAACCTCACAATGAGAAAAATCAGATAGTATTTTCAGCAATCGAACGGTAATGGAAAACTTCAAATACATTTTCAGAGATTTAACACGCAAACTTTATTTATTCAATATTATGATGCGGCAGCGCTCGCACTCGCAACTCAAACAACAGTACCAATGTTGTTCAGTGTACACAACCTGCACGTGAGTCAGAGGATACCCATACTACTCCTCCATCAAATTTGTGTGGTCCCAATGATTATGATTCTCTAGCTTTTCTGATGAGGAACATAATAGTCTTGTTGCGATTGAACCCAGTTCTGGTTCCCTCGTTGTTGTTGCGCTAACCCAGCCACCAAGAGTGTGTTATTGTATTTGCATATGTATGTAGGTTTTTTTTCTTTAATCAATGAAAGTATGTGTTACTATATTTGAACGATGATCGTCAAATTAAAATTAACCATTTCATTAATTTGCTTGACGCATTACATTAAATTTAAAGTACATTTGCTTCCTCCACTAATAAAAACTACGAGTATTTTGGCAACACCCTAAGGATATTGAAACAACCATCATAACGGAAAGACTTTCCATTATGGCGTACTCTCCATTCCTCTAACGGTGCACTAATGACTTCGTCGTTGGTTTGACCAAGGATCCTTACTCAATGTTTTAGAATCACTATTTGCACAAACGTATTAATCTTTTGATTGATCTTGCAGAAACGACCGGACAAAGACTCTACAGTACGACTTCTAATGTTCCAGGGTGCTCCCTAAAAATAATCTAATATCTTACCCCATAAAGTTGCCACCCTTATGTTAGATGGCCTAGGATCGTTGTGTTCCATCGTTTCCCGCACATAGTTCCTACAAATACATAAATCCTCCTCATAAGTGAACCTAAATTGACGAAAGAGAGGTTCATATTGAGGGGATTCAGCCATTTTCAAACCGAAGATAGAAGAACTTGAGAAGAAGGTGTGAGTGAATGAGGTTAAAGTTGCTCATTTATAAGCGAAGCAGAAATGGGCGGTTCGATGATCCTAATCTTATCGAGGGAAATACAATCGTCGACGAAAATTATATCGAGGTCGATGGAATTTTCGTCTGGGACGAGAGAATTTCCAACGGGGTCGATGTAATTTCTATCTGTCGATGGAAATAATTTTCATATGACGTTGCTAAGTTGCTCTCTGCAACTTTGCAACGCCAAAAAGGGTGTTTGTTGGTTCCATAGCCCACAAAAACACTCAAAATTTATGTTTTATGTGCTCCATAGGAACTGGCCTTAGAAGGATCGAACAAAATAAGTCCAGAATAACGGCTATTGAAGTCTATGGGCCTAATTCACCTTGTAAAACCGGCTTACAACATTAGGGTTGCACACAACTTACATCTAGGAAATCTAGGCAATATAGGACTATTCGAGAGGAGAAATTTTCCAAGTGATAGTTATGTGGTCAGTAGTGTTAGAGCACTATGCTCGGTCGAACCTACTGAAGTTGGTATGTTAAGTTGGTGTAGATGGTGAAAAAAATGGAAGAGGGACAAAAATGTAAAATGACCCTCTGATTACACCTTGCCTAAAGGCAATTGCCTACTCAGGCGCATCTCTATAGCTCAGAATACAACCCGTTCTGCAAGCTGGATATACTCTCTATGAGTTCTCTCTTATAATTCCCGGTGGAGAGAATGATATCATAGTGCAGTACTAAATAACCCCATCAACTCATAAACCCATCGATTTACTTCATGTCGATATTGCCTCGAATTCCTCGACATCAGAACTAAATTGCTCACTGGTACATGGTGGAGAGTTAACAGAGATGCATCCTTACGGATTTCCTCTTAAAATACGACTCGACATCTGATTCTCAATGAAAACCTCAGAAACATCGCGGCTCCGGGCCTGTCCAGAGCTCTCTGATAAGCATACAATAGCCTAAACACACTTAGGCAGGCCACACTTTAAACAAAGAATGGCCTAACATACCATGGATAAGCATGCCATGACCTAAGATACGCCATAGCCCAAATGCGCCACAAAGGATTAGCCTTGGCTAATGGCCAACGCTGTGGCTTCAGAAGCATGGCGCCACAAGATATTGGCCTTAGCCACAAAGTCACGACGCCATGATCATGGCGCCATATGAAACTGGCCTTGGCCAATGGCCAAGGCCACAACTGTTGTGACACCATGAAATATGGCGCCACTGAATCTGACCTTGGCCCATGGCCAAGGTCGTGGCCACATCCACCATGCGCTATATACATGGCACCATGAGTTATATCCTTAGCCAATGGCCAAGGATGCTGCTATACATCCATTGTGTGTGTCTCTAGCGCCACACTTAGATTGGCCATAGAGTTATAGCCACACGATGATGTTTAAACTCAACACAACCATGCAATATCTGCATACTACTCAAAATATCAAAACATCACACGGGGGGATAACTTTAGGGGTATTGGTCTGGCGGTCTACGACAGTTGCAAAAGAAACTGATAGATATGATGGACAGTTACGAGAAAGTGGTGCTGAATGGACACGTTCTACACGACTCAAGCAGTTACAGAACTTAACTCACGTCCTCCACTCTTCCACGACTTCCACCTTCTCTGTCGAGAGATCAGGGTGAGTTCAACACTATAAATAGAGGCTTCATCTATCTTCCAAGGAAGGACATCTTTCCAGAACCTCAGAGCAAAAAACACCTGAGCAACTCAATACACTTTTAGCCTTGGAGATTTCCAGTCACCCTTACGACGGAGATCTTGAACTCTTACACCCAGAAATACACATCCTCAACCTGATCTCAAGTTTCTTTCACTGTTTTCCTCCCTAGATCAACCTCTATCCTCTCTGTGACCGAATAAATACTTGAACGACCATTGAATTGGTTTAGGCTTGTCTTGTTCGATTTTGATCTCGAGCACTACAAAAGTACCCAGAGACGGTGCAGTGTTTTTCAGGTAAAAACAGTTGGTTGTCAAAGTTAGTTGACCAAAACACAATACTAGATTTAAGTCTACTAAATTCGGTTTCGGACTCGAGTTAGACTAGGATGTTGAGACTCGGATCAAGTCGACCTGAATATTGAAGACAGAGCGGAAGCGAAGGAATCTTTGAGATCTTCTCTAAAGGTTAGTATAACTTTGATTCATTGAATGTCTATTACCTTATATATCTGTCGTTCGAAACTTAGTCGAAATTTTATTATGACTATAGTGAAAATCAAAGAAGAAATCCTTCGCAAAATTTGATTCATCTCGATGATAATCTTGAGTGTGACGATCAAGTTCTATTTGATTAAACTAAGGATATTCGAGAATTCTTATTGCATCATTGAGTTCGTACACCGTAAGTTTGCTTAATTAGTTTGGAAATTGAAGAGAAATCTTCAAACTCATGTTACTAGGATCGCCAACCTATGTGAGAAATATACTAAAGTTTCATTAACCTTTGTATTATAGGTTCGCCAACCTAAGCTTTTCAAGCTTTAGGTTCACCAACCTTCGCAAATAGGTTCGCCAACCTTTGAATCTGGGTTCGCTAACCCATAGACTAAAACACTTCTCAAGTCGAACTTTTAGAAACTAGGTTCACCAACCTATGAATTTAGGTTTGTGAATCCAAAAGCGTGACTAAGTCAGAGACGGTTGACCATTGCGTGAACTATTGTGCTAAGTCTTTTAAGGCTATTTTAAGAGCTCCTCTTCGTTGATTTTGAGCAATGTTTTCATACTTATTGGTGGAACTTGTGACAGTATTTTTGGTGTAAAAAAATCAAGGTTTTCTTTCCTTTATTGATCAAACTTAATTTTATTAAGTTGTGATCTTGAACTAGCTGCATTTCCCGAATGGTCTTGATTAAGGAAACTCCTTAAGAAATTTACTAGTCTCAACTACAGTGAGCTATTTCTACTCATGTGCACTAGTTGGTATCAAAAGATGAAAAATTTGGGGTATCGACTACCAACTTTTCGTTTGGGTTCGTGAGTCTTACAGTAAGATTTGGACGATCTCAAAAATCAATATCCAAATCTGTGATAACCTGAGTTGGATCACAAGTGATCAATTCCGACGCAAGAAAAGTCTTGGTGAATCCCTCGAAAGGATTGGGAATGAACTGCAGGTTATAATAATGTACTACTTGTGTTTGCTTGAATTATATAATCAGAGATATAATGCGGAAAGTAAAGCACAAAAGACACCAAAAGTTTTGTTAACAAGGAAACCGCTATCTAGCATAAAAACCTCGGGACCTCGTCCATTTTGAACACCGCACAATACTAAATGTCTACAAACACTAGCCTACTATCAGACTTCGGTCTGGGATGTAAAATAGACTGATTCCACCCTCCAAGAGAATCAGTTACTGTCACACTCCTTATGTCTCTTGGATCTCGCAAAACCCTACACACTTGATTCACCTAGATGACATCCTTTACATGCCTAGGAGTTGCTTTAACCACTGTTAAAGGCTTGAGATAACTTCGTCTTTGCAACCTATATTATCTAGTGTATGTTTCGAACTGTCCTCCACAGTTTAACAAACGAAAGTGACTTCCTTTAGATATGATCAAGGTTATACGGAAATATACTTACAAGCGGGGGCTAACATGTAAAACAAGTAAACAATGCCCAACTTCTCTTTACCTCAATTGTGAAAAGAATCACTTAAGAAACTTACACAATCAAAGCTAACTAGGTCTTGCAACACGAACGTGCAACCGTAAGTTGCTTGTTGCAAACTCTGTTGTTGCGTAGCTATTCATGAATGACCTTATTACAGAAGAGAAGAACTGTAAAATAGATAAGAACGAACTCAAGCTATCAAGGTTACAATTTACTCAGATAATTACCACAAAAGTATGTTGTCGCCTACCTGTGCTTCCCAACTCTCACGAGAAGTCTTTATAGTCGTTGGGTAAATCCCATGGAGGAACTACTACCTAGTAGAGGATAACTACCACAACAAGCTTACGCCGAAGTGTAAAGAGTATACGCGATATGTGTTACAAAGGTATCAATACTACTACAAATCACTCTTCCCCATAAACATGGATTTGGGTCTGTTGTATTCCAAACCAGTCTCTTTTTATTACTGCATTTGATAACCTTACCATGCTTTCTCTTTGAGTAGTAGATAGCTGAAGAAAAACAAGAGATACGAAACTGAAAAATATGAACATGGAAAGATAGAGAGAAGAAGTATACTGGTGTTGCTATAAGTGGACCACATTTTGTTATTTATGGATCTGATTTTTCACTTCGTGGTAAATAGGTAGTATAATATAACTTATATGTATTTCTTAACCACTATTTATACCTTACATGTTGTTATAGCATTGCTCGGTTGAACCCACTGGCGATGGTATGTCAAGTCAGTGGTCAAGTTTAGTTGTCAAATCTTGATTTAGACTACAATATCATTTCGGATTAGGATAGTTTAGGTATTCGAGACAAAGACCATTTGAAGATTGAAGACCGGAGCTTACACACTTGATATTTATCGTCTTCTCGTCAAAAAGTTAGAAAAGTTTTCCTTGGTTTAGTATTTACCAATTCTATCAATTTAATAGTCGATGATGTTGTACGTATTGATCTCGAAGGATCTAAAGACTAGTTCTCTTTGTTAGAGCATTGCTCGGTTGAACCCACTGATGTTGCTATCTCAAGTCAGTTGTCAAGTTTATGAGACAAAAACACAATCCTTAATAAGTTTACTCTACAACTCGGACTAGGATTGTTCTAGGTAATCGAGACGAAGACCGAAGCTTACTACTTGATAAATCATAACGTCCTCGCTGAAGGTTTGAAAGGTATTCCCTTTCCGTATCGTTTTTACCATTTCTATCATACCAATAGTCTATGATGTTGTTTATATGATCCGAAGGTATTCTAGGATTTTCTCCTTTGCATTTGTCACTCTTGTGATATTTTGTATAGGTAGAGTATGTTGAGTTGTCTGTTGAAAAACAACCCCAACGGTGAACGCGTACATGTAACATATTATCACCTACGGGATTTCAGAGAACGAGCTTAGTCTGTATGAACGCGTACATACAAGTTCAAGAATTCTCCTGAATTCTTCTGAACTCGAAGGACTGCTTTGTGTACGCATTCATGAACGCATTCACATAAGCCATGCGAAAACTTCCAACTTTCATATCTTGAAGTTTTCGGTCTAGACATAATTTGTTCTCGGACTTATCGTGTCTTGGCCCATGAAATTCAACAACTTAATCCAATCGATGTTCAAACTAAGTATTTGGACCAGAAGTCGCAAAGCGATGTCCAAACAAGCATTGGACCAGAAGTCGTGAACCTTCGAACAAGGTTGAGTCTTCTTTAACTTTTGGCTTAGTCCAAAGTTCTTAGAAGATTGAGAATGGGTATTCAAGCTATGGACTTTCCTAGTTCCGGAACTTGCTTGAGCCCTACTCAAGGTTGCTTAAACTTTAAGCAAAGCCTCCCTTGGTGATCACTATAAATAGACGACCTTCTGCAAGATATAATCTCAATCCTCTACACATCTGTGTATCCTTGCATAAAGGTTGGTCGTCATCTCGAAGTCCTTTTAGGACTACGACTATTGAAAAGACTTCACTTGAGGATCGTGAAGCACAGGTCGGAAGTAAAATTCTATCCTGTATCTTGGGTCGATTGAATTCCTTCAATCTTATCACGACCAAGATTTGATAGAAACTTCGTAAGGTAGATCTTGTATCGTAAACCCTAGAAGTTCCCAAACGCAATTCACGAACTAGGTTTCATACTAAGTTCGTCACGCGTTCGGAGGTAAAGTTGTTTAGGCTAGATGAATAAGCCATATTCAACATATTGATTTCCATTAACCTTGACTTTAAGTCTAAAGGAAATCACAATGGTATTCTCTTTTAATCACTTGGATACTTTTAGGTGTCCTGTTAGAGGCAGGGTAGCGCCAGTCTTCGAGAAGGAAAGTGGAGCAACTCCTAGGCTTATAAAGGACGTCAGCTAGGGGAATCAAGTACGTAGGCTACTACGGGATCCAAGAGACGTAGGAGCACATTGGTAGCTGAATTGCTTGTAGGGTGAATTCAGTATCGATACAGTCCAGTCCGAAGTCTGAGAGTAGGCTAGCGTATGTATACCATTCATACTAAGGGTGTTCACATCTGGACGAGGTCCCGGGGTTTTTCTGCTAGGTTTGCAGTTTCCTCGTTAACAAAATTCTGGTGTCTTGCATTACTTTTCCCTTCCGCATTATATTGTCTCTGATCTATATAATAGAAGTAATTGCAAGTTTGTTGATTCATAACCTTTGAGTGAATCTGTCTCTATTGAGATCTACGAGAACTACGTTCTTGTTAGGGTTCGGTTCTTTGAACTATACTCAGGTTGTTGTTTGAATATTGATTTGTGAGATCGTTCAAACAACCATAATCAACTAGGTTCACGAAAACTAAAAGTTGGTGGTGTATCTCGGTATCCCGGTTTTTTCAGTTGGTATCAGAGCCGGAAAACACCTTTGAAAGGACGTAACTGTCTGTGTTTGACGCCTTTTCGTGAATTATGTCCTGTCCCGGTACACCAGACAGAAACATCGATAAGTCAATTATGGATATTGGGTCTTCTTCACTTTGTGATGAAACACAAAAACCATATCTACAAGCCTTACATTTTAACCTCTCTGATGATTCTGATTCAGAAGCTGAAAGAGAACCTGAAAAGGAAAGTTCTGGACTCATTAATCACATGAACTTTCAATCTTCTGAGATTACTCGTCTAAAACATAAGATCAATCGACTTGTCAATCACATATCCATGATAACCTCTAATTCCTGTTCGAAAATCACTCCCTGTGAGGAATCAGAACATGAATCAATCTCAGTCATGGTATGTGGAAAAATAACGGAATTGAAAGGAGAGATTGCAGTCCTGAAAGATGAAATACACAAATCCTTTGTGGTTCAAACAATTCCTGCAACTATTGGCAATATTGCAACTGTTCCTGTGATAAAATCCAAGAGCGTTGAGACTTCTGTCACCAACGTAAAAAACACCAAAGATGCATCTATGATCTGTCCAACTTGCAAAACGAATAAATCTATTCGGACACGATCAAGAAAATTTGAGAAGAAAGGAATAGTTGATCTTGAACAAAAGATAGATCAAACTCTCAAAGAAATCGGTGACATCAAAAGGACCAATCAACCCAATCATTGGTCACGCTCTAAACAAGCTAAGGAACATACTGAGACTAAGAAATTTTTTCGACGTTCTCAAAATTCTGGAAATCACCGTTTCAATAAATCTCTTGAAAGAACACAACATTGGGTTCCTAAGAGAAAGATAAATTCTGTCAACAATCAAGATAAGGGAATAGAAGTTTTACAAGATGATGCCTTGAGTAAATTGGTTACTCAGTTTCAAGACATCCTTGACAAAAGAAAGCAAGGTTCTTCAGATCTCATTAACATACGTCAAAAGGAGCAGAAATTCTCAGGTAACTCCTCAACCATTGAATCTTACTTTGATGATAGCAACTTCTATGACAAGTTCTCAAAAGGAAAAGAGACAAGATTGATGACACAAGGCGAGTGGCAAAACACTCGTCGTAACACCTAAAAAGTGTTATGAGTTGCCACTCTTATCTATGTACTGTCTGGATAAGAGTGATGTAATTGTTCATATGAACAATAAGAGGACAGTACACCTCAAGGTTTATTTTTTTTATCTCACTATTGTGCTATTGTGTCTTTTTGATAAATAAAAGTGGGATCCTAGTATTCAAAGCAATAAACCTTGTATGAAATTTCTTAAAAACCAATAATAAGACACAAATTGTTGAGCCATGCTCCAAAAAATTATTCTGAGTCACATATTGATGACAATATCAGAAATTGTCTTATAGCACATCTTGAACGTGCTTTCACATCATATGGGAGTCCAAAATGTAATGACTCGATGTGAATATCAACACTTTATAATTTCTACCTTCAGGGTCTCTCCCTGCCTCTGGCTCCTAAGGCAAGAGTCGAGAACAGGATCCATGAGAGTAACTGTGAGCGTAAGCTGAAAAGTCATGAAAAAACAAGTCATGATGTTGATATTTAAACTTATTTCTTCATTGGTTACATAAGGAATTAAACAAGCGTCTATTGCCAATATTTTGGTAAAACGCTAATTCTATCATCATGAGTCCTTATTTTGTGAAATAAAGAGGAACGCTCATCTTGAGTCCTTATTTTGTGAAATAAAGAGGAAAGCCTTGCTCTTAATGTCTTATGACTCTCAAAAGGTCCTCATGAACACCTCTTGTCGGTCCTACACGAACTTGAAACTAGTTTCGGAAACCGACTTCCTTATACAGTTTAAGAATGTATTAACTTCCTTTTGTATCTCAATGAGACCCTATAAATATATCACACCCTATAAGTTTTGAACTCACGTTCAAACACACTTACATATTCCCTCGTAGTGTCACACGAGAAATATGGATGAAGCAAACTCTCATAAGGGTGGTGATGGAAAAAGGAAGAATGTAAGAATTTGCAATGAAGACGTAGTTGATTCTCTTGAATTTCAAGAATACTCTCCTACTATTGTTTGCTTCAATGCTACTGACAATCAAAAGAAAGATAAAGACACAATGATCTCAGCTGAAATTACATTCAGTCTTTTGCGAGATATTGAAGTCATCAAGGTTCATCTCGTTACCATAGCAGAAAAACTTCTAACACTAAAACGTGACATACCTGTTATGAAGAATGAACTCACCAATCTAAAAGGTGATGTGAAAAATCTGCTTGATTACATCTCACCATTTACTGGTGATGACTTAAAAGAGAATTTCGAAAACCTGAAGACAGATGATAATGAAGTCTCTCCTGAAGAAGATACTGACTCTGATATCTAGGTCAGTTTTTGATTAGCATAGTTAACTCCTTTTTTAAAAAAGGCTTTTGTCTTTTCCTTAGGGTTTGGGTAATCACTATGCTAGAAGTAGTCATCTTTTGAGTTAAGCATAATTTGCTTGGACTACTTCCATATTTTCTTTTTTTCATCAATTAATCGAGGTTATTAAATTAAAATCTTAATTGATGATTGCAATGCTTGATCTTAATTGATTATCTTTATGAATGTATTGCAAAACCGTGAACTTGCTTTTTTAGCCATACTACCGTTCGGGTAAAGCAATTCATGATAGATTATCAAAATCCATGCTTCTGACTCTTATGGCTAAGAGGAGACGATTTTTGATAATAAGGTACCTCGTAGACTACAATGTTGAACTCCGCTGGATTAAATGTTGTACCTTTAATTCTTAGTCTTACAACCACTAGGAAGGGGTAACCTAATGTTTTCTCTAAAGGCGACGGTTGACCGAAACTCTCTGAGAAAGTAGGAAGAATAAACCTTGAATTCTTATTTGATCGTAACTGGCTAGGAAAGAAAAACATATCTACAATTTCACTTGTGAAAATTGTACCCAAGATATCATCCTAAAACCATGCTTGGGAAGGTAGTCGCGTTGTTCCTTATGGAATGACACAAAACGGGGGAGAGTTCTTTTGAACGTGCGCTTCATGGTAATATCTTTTTGGGGAGTGCGGCTGTGAAATCTACGAGAGAATTGCATCTTTTTATCTCTCGTTTCAGGTATGTTTACCTTTGTCTACATTGATTATTGCGATTTTATGAGGATTCCTATATTTCTTTTTCTTTGTCCATTTTATGAGAAAAAGGGGGAGAAATCTTGTAGTAAGGGGGAGTAAAATCTTTCTGTTAGGGCATTGTCCGGTCAAACCCACTAGCGTTGGTATGTCAAGCTAGTTGTCAGTTTTAGGTGTCAAAATTCAATTCTTGATTTAGCCTACTAGAGTTTAGATTTCGGAAATGGGATATAGACAAAGTAGTAGAGACCTTGAAGACGAAGACTGTGAAGACAAAGAAGACATCAATTATTCTTCATCGACAAAAGGTTAGTAGGAGTTATGACTTTA
>JAJJMA010238915.1:0-15827 GCA_023529015.1 Papaver nudicaule
GTGAAGATTTAGAAATTTGTTGTTTGAATCAGTGGGAGAAACGTATTCTCTTCTCACTGTTTTTTCTTTTCTTGATATTTTTTCTTATTCAAGTTATTACATTTCTGATTTAGTCTCTTTCTATTTATGTTGACTCAACACTAGAGACTTGTGGACTACATACAGCCACATGTGGAGCTTTCTACTCCACATACTACTTACTACATGTGCAACTAGTCGTTCACTTCTACGGTAACTAGGAACATTACATTATCTAACAATACCAGTTTTTGGGAGTTATCAAAAAAAATCGCGACACAATGTCAAGATAGTGTCATTTTAACCATGTCACGAGATCCTTCCTCTTTGAGAAAATTTACAATGTTAAATAGTGTCGAAATTGATTGATGTTGAGAATCAAGGGAAAATGCTCCTAGTTTAACTGAACTCATAGTTTCCGAATTTTGGCTGACGATGAGACATTTTGTTTTGTGGATTTTCCTCTTACTGATCATTCCTTGATAACAATATAGCCATAAATTTCAGTCAGATTCTAGTGAGACAAAAATAGAGAACAATTTCTTTTTTTTTTGGAAACACACAAACATATAGCTTGGCTGACCATAGTGTTGTTCGACCTGGGCGTCAAAAATGGCTTACCGCAATTTTCAGAATTCTGCCATGGTTTAAGGTACTCTGTAAGACCACGTTCAAGAAAGACAAAGAACGTTTGAGGATCAAAAACTTGCGTTGTCCTCTTAGTTATAATCCCGTCCTTGGCATGCTACCCATGATATAAAAAATATGGCGAATGTGAATATCAAAATCTGACAGTTTCGCTACAAGGACAACCCTTGTTCTTTCATATACGCAGAGATATTGTATATGGTTTGGTTATACTAGTATAAGAAAGACTTGTTAATGTAACTTCAAAAAAATTGGTGCATATGCCATCACTACTACTCCCTTGCTCATGGTGTTGCCTGATTCTCGAGTGGGAAAAAACGCTCCCATGATACCAAAATCGATTAGCCTCATGATTAACATTTCCTGTCTAAATTCAAAGTTACTTGGCAGCAAGACCCTTTACCAAACATTTAATTTCCCTTGGGCTTGGGATTTGTCTACAAGAGCTAAACACATACGTACTGAACAACAGCCAGCAAATTACAATCACAAGAAGGGATAAACAACAACAACTACTACAACTTAAAATTTATCTCTCCTTGACTCTGGCCGTTCTAGTTTGACCACTAAAATCTTCACCAAAAATCTTCCATTTTCAACCATCTATGCATCTGCTAGCAGTATAATCTAATCATGTTTTCAATCCTTTCACTCTTTGATATAATCCTGGTTTGATAATCCATCTTTTCTAATCATCTTGCTTTTATTTTCTGTATAATGCTTATAGCTAGTTCTCTTCACTGATTTTTCTTACGTTTCATGATTGATTTACAAAATATTTGATACTACTCAACATCTTAGCATTTCTGTTATGGATACTTATATAAAGATTTTTCCAGATAGTTTCTTTAATTTGTTGCTAATGAGTTTGTTTGCTTAGTTTTCTTATTGCAGCCTCTAATCAACACCAATATGAAAACTCCACAATATGGGTTCTTTGTTATCAGTATGATCCTTCTTCAGGTTCTATATCCAACTATTGCAGTATGCAAAACCAGCAGTATCCTGCTGGCCTCAATCAGTATGAAACAGTATGTCCTTTGCAACAAGTTCTTCTTTGATTATCATGTTGAAGAAATGGTGGTTCAGTATGGCCGATTTGCTCAGACTCAGTTACTACACCAAACATTCAAATTTCAAAAAACCAGTATTCCGCTCAAACCGTTCCTAATAATTTAGAGTCCATTAGTTGTTCAATTAAAAAATCATTTGACCCGTGAATATAGCATTCCAGCTAATCTTATCCCTAGCATAAATCACTCCCTCATCACAGGTCCTAATTTTCTGGAGGAAAATAACGAAACAAGTAAAGAATGGCAACAAAATCTCCCGGTATTCAATGAGTATTATTCCAGCAGTTATGAAGATATATCCCATGCAACTAACTTCGGTAACAAACTATCATTTATAAGGATTGGAAAGCAAAGGAAGAAGTCACCAATATTAATATCAAGTGCGATTCACCCTTTGCTTACAAAAAAAATGGCTTCTTCTTCTTCAAATCAAGTTTCTTCAATTACTTCTCAACTCCAAAGAGCTAATATCAAAGACTTCAGTCTGTTAAGCATTAGAAGAAATGTTGGAACTCAAGAAGCAGCATCAAAAGCAGCAGAGGAATGGACCTTTTCGTTGATTGGAAAACTCATGACAGAAGAAGAGATTGAAACCAAGGAGATCAGGAAAGAGATGAATAGGATATGGAAGAGGTATAAAGCCAAGGAGGTCAGAGCAGTGGGAAAGAATCTGTTTCTTTTCAAGCTTAACAGCAAGCCTGATGTAAACAGGATCCTCAAGAATGCTCCATGGAATTTCTTAACATATCATATGAATCTCCAGGAGTATATTACTGCAATTGCGTACAAAGATTATGAGTTCACCCATCAGATATGGGAAGTCAAGTTTATGAATATGCTCCTTCAACATCAGAGTGAGGAGTTTGTCAAAGATGCTTGTGCAGAACTTGGAGAGCTAATTGATACTTTTCCCAAGAATTGCAAGCCTAGGGGATACAACATGTAACTGCTTATGTCAAAGTGCCACTGAACAAACCACTACTTAGGGGTGGTTGGTGGGTGACAAGCCCTGGAAAAGCAGTTTGGCAGAGATATCATTGGGAAAGTCAGCCACATTCACTCTGTGACAAATGTTTCATTGTTGCACATGATGAAGCAAACTGTGATGAAATAACTGAGAATATGGAACTAAGAGAGCTATCCCCTGAAGAATATCTGAGTTCTTACCAAGAGCTAGCAAGGAAGCATTATGTACCAGTTAGTGATAACATAGAACAGATGATAATGGACATCTGTGAAGCATGTAAGAGGACAAATGAGCAGCAGGAAGGCAGTGAAGAGGGCAGATCTGGGAAAAGGCATAGAACTGAGACAAGGAGTGAGGACACAAATGCAACAGCTAATCAAAGAAGAACTGGCAATAGGGCAAACTGTGAGGCAGTGGGATCTGTAGAGATGGATCATGATATGGATGATATGGGTGCAAAGGAAAGTTTTCATGGTGTTGACACAGAGGCTGCTATTAAGGTAATACAAACATCTTCTCATTTAGATAATTTTTGTTTTTACGTTAAGTGGTTTTACTCTTTTGAATCTAACTTTTGTTTGCCTATATTCTCACTTACTGGAAACCAAAAAAGACTTTCAACTATGAGGATTTTGGCTTGGAATGTCCAAGGATTGGCACACAAATTTACAAGAGACCAACTAGGATATTTAGTAAAAGCTCAAAATCATGATCTTATATTTCTTTCTGAAACAAAAATTGAAGAATCTGATATGGAGTTTGTTGCAAGAAATTTAAATTATTGCAATTATACATGTATTAACAGAGTCGGTCTTGCAGGTGGACTAATCCTAATGTGGAAGGATGGAGTGTCATGTGATGTTTGTGCTGCTTTCAATAATATCATTCATGCTTTAATAAAAATACATCCAGAAAAGCCATAAGTCTTGGTTTCTTTTATGTATGGTTCTACTTATTTTGATATGAAAAAAACCCAATGGGAATTTTTGCAAGATTTGAGTGATAATTTGATGCAACCATGGATGGTTATAGGAGATTTAAATGTTCATCTTCAAAGTTCAACTGGCCAAGTTAGGAATGATGATAAATATGTGAAAAGTAAGATACAAAGTTGTGGTATTATAGACCTAGGCTATTGGGGTAGGGATTATACATGGACTAGCAACATTTATGGAACAGGATCTAGAAAGGCTAGGATTGATTATGCTCTAGGCAATAATGACTGGTGTATGCATTTTCCTCATGCCAAACTTTTGCATTTAAGTCAAGCAGGCTCTGACCACTGTCCAATATTGTTGCTATCTGAAACTGTACCTAGAAAACTCTGGAGACCATTCAAGTTCTTTGCTAATTGGATGATGCATGAAAATTTTAGAAATCAACTTGAGTTAGCTTGGTGTACAGATGACAATGGCTCCCCAGCTCATAAGCTAGGAAAAAAGCAGGCAAATACTAGAATTAGGCTTGGGCAATGGAATAGAATTGAATTTGGTGACATACGTGCAAATATTAGCAAATTACAAGATCAAATCCAGAATGTCCAAAAAGAACCAGCAACTAGGAATCAGCATGATAGAATTGTCCTCTTTAACAAAGAATTAGATAAATGGTTTCACATTCAGACTAAGTTTTATAAACAGAAGTCTGGAGATAAGGTTATGCTAGAAATGGACAACAATACAAAATATTTTCACACTCTAGCTAACAAAAGAATGCATAGGAAAAACATAGATGCTATATGTGACTCCAATGGAGACTGGTTTTCTGACAAGCAACTAATCTCTCCTTTCCAAGCAGCATATGTACCAAGTAGAGCTATACATGATAATATCATTGTAGCACATGAGCTTATCCACACTATGAAGCACAAAGAAGGATATAGAGGAACTATGGCTTTAAAACTTGATCTTTCTAAAGCCTTTGACAAACTAGAATGGACTTTCTTGTTAGGTGTTCTAAAAAAATTTGGTTTTAATGATATGTTTTGCAGGTTAATTGAGCAGTGCATTAGTACAACTACTGTCTCTGTTCTACTTAATGGCTCACCATGTGAAAAGTTTAAACCAAGTAGAGGCTTAAGGCAGGGAGATCCATTATCTCCTTACTTGTTTATCTTAGCAATGGAATTCTTGTCTAGAAGTTTTAGGTTTGCTGAAAATAATCATATGTTTTCTGGTGTCAAAGCTTCTAGGAGTGGACCAGCCATATCTCATCTTATGTTTGCAGATGACATCTTGATCTTTGCTAGAGCAGACATGCACAACATAAGAGGTATAATGGAAACAATCAACTACTTTGGTGAACACTCAGGTCAGATGTTAAACCTCTCTAAGTGAAGTGTATATTTCAGCAAAAATCTAAGTGTATCTAGGAGAAATGATTTGGCTAAAGAGCTTAACATGAGCATAATGAGTGACTCAGACAAATATTTAGGTGCCACTTTACTTATAGGAAGAAATAAACAACTAGGCTTTAAACCAATAATACAATCATTCAGTTCAAGGCTTAAAACTTGGAAGGGTAAGTCAGTGAACCAGGCAGGGAGATCAACCATGGTGAAACATGTTTTAAATTCTATCCCCACCCACCAGATGGGCTGTTTCAAAATACCTAAAACCCTTATCTTTGATTTGGACTCTATTCAGACTCACTTTTGGTGGGGTCATAAAGATAACCATGGGATGTGTTTGATCTCTTGGGAGAAAATGTGCAAACCAAAAAAATTGGGTGGATTGGGTTTCAGGGATCTAGAGAAATTCAATGATGCTTTATTGGCAAAATTGGCATGGAAGGCTTGTAATGAGCCTGATGCCCTATGGGTTAGAGTTTTTAAAGCTAAATATTCTGCAGACAACCATTTCTTACATGTGGGTGCAGATCCAAAGGATGATTGCTCATGGATTTGGAGAGGTGTCCATTCAGGCATCAAAGTAATACAAGCAAACCATATCTGGAAAGTTAAATGTGGGACAAAAATCAACATATGGATAGATAAATGGGTAATTGGACTATGTAATTCACCTGAACCACTTCATGGTTCAACTAGCAGGAATCAAGTCTCCCTGGTATGTGATTTATTCATTACAAATACTAGGATATGGAACACTAACTTGATTATGTCCTTGTTTACTCAGGATACAACAGCTAAAATACTAGCCATGTTTGTCCCAGAAACTGGTGAAGATAGTCTACTATGGATGCCTGACAGAAAAGGAAAATTTAGTGCAAAGAGTGCCTACAACACCCTATGTACTGCATCTGTCAATAATTTTGTGAATAGAGAAACTCTACCCAAAGAGATCTGGCTTAAACTTTGGAAAGCCACTCTGCCACACAAGATTCAGCTTTTCATATGGAGAAGCTTGAGAAAAATTTTGTCAACCAGGGATAGATTGGCTAGGCACAAACAGGGTATAGAAACTCATTGTAGTTTCTGCAATTTTAGTATGGAATCACCCACTCATATTTTCTTTGATTGTAAGTTTGCTAACACTGTTTGGCTGTCTCTACAGGTTGACATTCAGAGCATCAAAGCAATTTTTACTGACTACCATAGTTGGGTTGCAAGTTGGTTTAGCAACAGTACAAGTAGTAACACTTTGCCTTATGTTGCTGATAATGCCACTTTATATAAATTCATGTGTGCATGCTGGATGATATGGAAAGATAGATGCTCCTTGATCTTTCAGGGAATCAAACCTTATCATCCTAGTACTATCTCCAGAATATCACAACTGACTAAGCAGTGCTGTGATCATGAGAATGCTAATAATTGTAACAACAGATCTACATTGCAGGTCTCTGAATGGATACCACCGGATGAAGAGTATATCAAAATCAACATAGATGCAGCATATGTTGAACATTTACATATTGGTAGCATTGCACTAATAGCTTGTAATTCTGCAGGTCTTAGTTTAGGAGCAAAAGCAGTTTATTTTAGTGATGGCCTACATGCTGAAATGGGAGCAGAACATCTGGAATGTTTGGCGCTAAAAGAGGCGGTGATCTGGGCCAAAGAAATGGGACATCAAAAGGTTATCTTCGAATCTGATTGTGAAAATGCGATGAGGTCTGTTAATGGGGAAGAATCACAAGTTCACTGGACGAATCAAGGGATAATAGAAGATACCAAGAGTAGATTTCCTAGAGAAAGTTTTTGGTTTTCAAATATATCAACAGGCTGAGTAACAATCTTGCTCATAAGTTAGCTCATAAAGCTAGAGATGATCAATGTGGTTTTGAATTTTACAATTTATTTCCTCCAAACATGGAAATCTTGATCAAGGAGGACTACAAACCTGTAATCTCCTAATTCTATCAATAAGAAAAATTTTAGTATCAAAAAAAAAAAATTACAATCAAATGAAGCATCAATAAAGGGATTGTTTTTCATTAAATATAAACATTCTAATTAATAGAGATCTGTGTTTTTTTTTGTTACCTCTTGAACCCTAATTCAACCACTGACCACAAAGGTAGACACCAAGAAATTAATAAAAAGAAAACCTAATTATTACTTTGCCTAAGATCTTTTTCTTCTCCTTTGAAATTAATCCAAACCCCGTCTGCGTTTGATAAACTCTTGAGCGATTTTAGAGTAGACAATTGCTCCAGCACTAAGGACCAAAATCTTGAAAACTCTTGCTTCCTGGGCCTCTAATTCTCTGTCAATTTTCTCATGTTCTTCCCTTTGCTTCTTCATCTTCGAATATTCACCACCCATCGCTTGCAACAATCAAACATACGGAAGAAAAAAATCTCTGAGAAATTACAGATAATCAAAGGAAAACGAAAAGGGTAAAACGCAGAATAAAACCCTTTTTTTTTTTTTACGTACGCTGAATTTAAGAACCGGTTGATGATAGAGTTGTTTATATGCTGAAGCCCGATGGGCTTATAAACATAGTGGGCTTTATATAAAGTGGCCACCTTTTTTAATTTTAAAGAAATGTGCTTTAAGCCTTCTCCAAATTCTTCATCCCCTCCTTTCGGACCTCCCCAAGTTATGTTAGTGCTCCCTTTAATTTCCAAACTTTTTTAAATACTAAGCTACCCTTATTTCATTAGTCATAATTATTAGATTAGAGTTAATAATAATGATTAGAGTTAAATATATGATTAGTGTTTAGTTAGATATATAGAGAGAGAATCATATTTTTGGGTTGGGAGAAGAAAAGAGGAAAAAAAATGAAAAAGTTGGGTTTCGGTGTAATTTGTGTGGGATATTTGGTGTAGAGAACATTGGTGAACCTCCACGTAAGAAACCTACGAATATATTTGTTCCCGTTGCGAGAAATCCGAGCATGAGAGATTTTTTGTCGCAACGAAACGTTTTTACTCTACTTTAAGAGGAAAATGACGATTTCAATGGATTTTATGTCCTAAATTCGGAAGATAAGCCATTCTATGATGAACCTTGTGCTTCTAATACACATTTATACGTCAAACACCCGTTTAATCACATTTTTATAGCCTAAATCGATCTAAAGGTGAGACTTTTATTATGTCTCACCAGAGCTACATTTGGCCTCTATTGAAAGAGCCGAATGTTAGAAACTAAGAACCATTCATCCCTCACATAGGAAATCAAGTAATGGCCGAATAATAAACGTGAAATTCGGCTCAAAAATGTAAAGTTAGTTATGGGCTGAATGTATCAAGTCCATGGTTGAAGTTGCCAAATCCAGTTACTCCTTGAGTCCTTGTAAGGGGAAAATAAAAAGCCAAGCCAAATGAATTTGATAACGCCACCTTTGTATCAAGTCTCTCTTTCTTCGGGCCTACCAACATATTTGTATCCTGATTTGATGTAATTCAATGTCAGAGGCAACTTGAAACTCCTCAAAACAAATGTTGCGTTAGACTGCTTGCAGGAGTACTCTTTTCTTTTGTATCTTATGAAACTCCTCAAACCAAAGAAACTTGAAATAAAGAATACAGAGGGTGAAACAGCTCTTCAAAATGTTGTGATTGTTGGAAAGTTCAAAGCTGTAACAGTCATGGTGCAAAAGAACCCAAACTTGACACAAATGTCTGGTAACTATGGATGGATTCCTATGGTAAATGCCGCAAAGTATGCTTCATTGAAGGAAAAAAAAAGGAAATTTCTCCTGAGTTCCAAAATATCAATTTGTACACGTACATGTACGTGAACCACATATTCGATGTATCTGGTCGTAATTCAGAAGGACGGTTTCCGAACCGTCCACGTGGATATTCTTCTGGAATTTCACACTGGTTAAACTCTTCCTCCTTTATCTCTTAGTTGGACTTGGTTATCACGAAAATATCTTTTGTGGTCCATCTAACGCTTCTCAATGAGCCAATAAGATAAAGATTATCTCTGGTCTGTTGGATATCAATCTTGAAGTGTTTATGAGCTGACAAAACACTTTGCAAATAAATGATAAAGATTTCCAATTGAGATAAATCTAGGTTTCTTTGTGTGCAAGTCAAGTAACGGGTTCGTTTTACATGGACACTTGCTAAACTTGTGGAACAAGTAACTAGTTGTTTTATTCCTAAGCAACCTATCTTATTGAGTGTTATAAATAGAGGGTTTCAGGACGAAAAACCACAAGCATCAAGCATTTGTGAAGTTTCTCTGTGGAATTGATCGGAAACTCTGTTTACTTAGGTGAAAGCTTGTTGTGGTGTACTCATCCTCTATCAGGTGGCAGTTCTCTGTGGGATTTACCTAATGACTATAAAGACTTCTCTAGAGAGGGAAGCACGGGTAGGATATTGAGACCTTAGTGGTTGAAATCGGATAAACATGTAACCTTGATAACCTGATCACGTTCTTGTCTATTCTATGGTCCTTCTCTTCTGCAAAATGGCCATTCAAGAACTGATACGTTACATACAGGGTTGAAAGGAAGGAACGCACGGCTGCACTCGGTGTTGTAAGACCTAGTTAGCTCCAGTTGTATAAGTTTCTTAAGTGATTCTTTTTACAACTGAGGTAGAGACAAGTTGGGCATAGTTTACTCGGTTTACTTGTCAGCCCCCACTTGTAAGTAGATTTCCATATGACCTGGAGCAATCCGAAGGAAGTCACTTTGTGTATGTCAAACTGATAGAGGGTAGTTCAAACATACAGTTGATAATTGAGGTTGCAAAGCCGGAATTATTAACACAAGCCTTTAACAATGGTTAAAGCAACTTCCTGGGTTGTAAAGGACGACAACTAGGGGAATCAAGTGTGTGACGATCTGTGGGGATCTAGAGACGTAAGGAGTGTGACAGTAGCATGTTCGCTTGGAGGTTGACATATGTGTGTGGGTAAAGCAAGTACTCACGAATATCATTGTGAAACGAGAGACGCTATGCTCCTTGGTGAACGAAGTCTGCCTTCTTCCAAATTCAGATGCCTTGCTCCTTGTAACATCGATGTTGTGGTCCACGAGTGGGTACTAGCGAGTTCTTCAATGTACGATCTTCCTCGAGCGTCTTGAAAGCCTAGTCAACCTCGAAACCCATTTTACTATATCTTATCGAAGAAACCTTTGTTCATGCTCCTGCTTGATGCTTCAATGAATACTCCGAAGTCATATCCTTGTGGTTTTCTTGGGACCCTGTATTGCATCGTGTGTTCCACTCTTCGCTCATTCTATCCTTTTTGTACTTCGATCCATTTGCACTTCGATCCATCCTGCATTATATTTTGATTCATCCTGTAATGAAGTTAAAGTAAATGTCAGTTTGTTCTTCGACAGAGTTAAAAGTATATTTTTAATTCGATGAAGTTAAGTGTATATTTTCAATTCATCCTTCGATGAAATTTTTCAGACCGATCCATGCTTTTCCTCTATGCATAGTTTTTATAGTATAACGTGATCAATCACGTACTTTTCTTTGATGTGTTGCTTGCCTGACAACTTGTGATCGAGCACAAAGTATACCTTGCAAATTCTAGGCTCCTAAGGCTACTTAGAGTGCAACTCTATGGCTTACTTCGATGTGGGAGGCAGTAAACCAAGCTAGTGGGGGTTGTGGATCACCCTTCTCAAAGTCTATAAGCTACCTGCCTATCTCAAGCAAAGACAAAGCTATCGAGACCATAGATACCCAGATTGCCTCAGTACGTTAGGTGGGTTACGAAGATTGCGAGTATCTTCCTAGGGAACATGGTGGTGTTCCGAGAACCCGTTTAGCCTAAGTAAAGTAGGAACCTTACGGTCTGGTAGCTGCTATTTTGGGTCTCGATAATAAGGTATCTCAATTGCGGAGTTCCGGTCAAAGCTGGAGCTTAGACATGGTACTGTTCTGCTATTTTGGGTCTCGATAATAAGGCTATGCTTGATTTTTGGAGGAGGTCCCTCTGGTGCGTAACTTGCTTAACATTCCCGTGAATATAAGCTAATTAGCTTCCTCAAGGTTCCATCCGCCCTAAAGGCAGATGTTAATCCCATTTATTATCCCCGCGACGCCTCAATAAGGAGGTCCCGGCGGTCGCATTGGTAGTGGGTCCAACTGACTCTTAGCTGATGTAGTTTATATTCAAAGTACCCACCGCTAACGGGGTGTCTTGTGGCTGGAGGACTGTGCCAGACTCATGAATGTTATTCGAATCTTTGAAGCTGCCAATGACTTAGAAGCAAATAAGGATCGAAAACAATCAAACTCCTTAAGGGCAACACAACGAGTATGAAAATTCAAGAGATTCAGAACTAAGAATGACAAACTTAGTTCAGAAAAAGATCCAGTATCACACAAAGAGTATAATCATGTTCTTCCCTCCTCGCACTAGTTGCAAGAAGGATTGACATCTTGTTCATTTCCCCTTGGAATGATATGTCATAGTGTGGTGGGGCAAAGTGTCTTAGAGTATTTTTCATATTCTTGAATCTGTTTTAAAGTAATTGATAACCCTCAATTAAGAACTTTTTTTTTTATGTCACTGGACAAAAGTGTAATGTTGAGCCAGGATCCATGGAACTTATGACCCTCTCACTGGTCAAATTGTCTATGCAAAAGGTAAATATTGATATTGGGTAACTCTGGAAGTGAGACACATCACTGAAATAACAAAATACACGTGTAAAGGTTCACGAACCGTCCCGCTTTCTCCGTACGATAAATATGATCGTATCTGGTAGTTATGAGAATCCCTATCTCTTCGAAAATTCTTGGAGGAACTGTTTATAAAGAAAGGAGAAGCCTCTTCTTATTCTCACCTTAAACTCCTCGTCATGGTAAAACTCCTTACTATCACTTCCCCAAGCAAGGATTCTAAGCCAACTAACAAGGATACCATGAAGCCAGAAGATCCTTTGAAGGCAAAGGAAAGAAACCTTGGTCCAAGAAGAAGAAGAGATCTAAGTCTGACAAGGATGAACAACTTTCTTAGAAGAATCAAAGGATTGCATCTATTCTCAAAGAATGCAAAGAAATAAAAAGAGAAGTAACATCTCTTGGGATAATGTTTCTAAAAACTTTGGATGTTCAACAAGCTCTTGTAAAATAACAAGGAGAGCTTATGAAAGAAGTTCATAAGGCATCTGTAAGTGAGCCTAAGGGATTCGATCTGGAAATTCTATGCCTATGAATCAAGATCAAGACATTGAGGAAATAAATAACTTCGTCATGACTTCTTTCCAGTAGATTAATCGATTCCTTGTGAGAACTTGTTCTTACGTTTGCCTAAGAAATTTAAACTATATCTAAAAGTAGTTTGCCTTTTCATGCTTTTTAGAGTTTTTCAGCATGTACTACTTGATTTGGTTATTAAAAGTTCTTTTTAGATGATTATTAGTGATGTTTGCAATACTTGATTTGTCTACCTCAATCTTATTGCAATACATAGATTTTTCCATTACCTCGGTGGTGATGCAAAGTTAGGTCTATTACAAAAGTTAAGCTTTTTCTCACGATTAAGAAGCTTTTGATTATATGGTTTTTAGGGTTTTCACAAACTCGGAATCATATTCTCTTTTCCAAAAATCTGGCTAAGGAAAAGCGACTATAAACAAAGGAAAACTGGATACATTAAATTGTCTGTCAAAGTTAGGCTTTGTATGTTGTTCTTTATTGAATAACACCACATGAGGGAGAGTTCTTAACTAAGCTTTTTGGGAAGCGTGGATGTTGAATATTAGGAGAAAAGTGTGTCTATATTTCTTGAAAGATAGATCAACTTCGAAATCTTCGTTCTGATTTCCTAGTTATGTCATCTTAAACTGGTATGCGAGTACTTAACTTGGCCTATCTCTATAGGCTTGAAACCCTAGTCTCAAACTACTTTGTCATATTTTTGTAACAAATAGGGGGAAAATACATACGGTTCTTGTTCTTGTGGCTAATAACCATAGGGGGAGAATATCATGTGCTTATACTTGCTGCAATTTTTTAAAGTATCAAGTAAGGGGGAGTAATTAAGTTAAGAAGAAGCTTTGTATCAGGTATGAGTAGAATCAATTTAAAGTTTGCTCAGATTCTTACTCCTTGGACAAACAACATGTGGGATTAACATATTAACCCATATAAACTTGAGCGTACCTGTGTGGTTGTTTGAGATGGATATGTTGTAGGTGTTGTTTACGGATTCATCAACAAGAGTTAAAATAACGCATCAAGACTCAAGGGAGAAGTTGAAGAATTCAAGAAATCAAGATACATTTGGTTAGTACTTAATTGTATATCTTTTGAATCCATATGTAAATTGGTTTTTCACTAAAATTGACAAAGGGGGCGATTGTTAGGGCATTGTCCGTTCAAACCCACTAGCGTTGGTATGTCAAGCTAGTTTTGTCAGTTTTAGGTGTCAAAACACAATCTTGATTTAGTCTACTAGAATTTAGATTTCAGAATTGGGATATTGACAAAGTAGTAGAGACCTTGAAGACGAATACTGTGAAGACAAAAAAGACATCAATTATTATTCATCGACAAAAGGTTAGTATGAGTTATGACTTTTATGGAAATTCTTCTATTATACTTATTCTATCTTTCGATATAGTCGGCTACTTTAGTAATGATACTAATATCGATTGAGATCGTATTCTTTTCTACATAACCATGTGCTATGTTGGTATTTGTCTCACAAATACTAAGGTTACAAGAAGGCATGAGATGGATTCGATACCATCTTTCCATAGCAATGGTTTGCTTGCAAATTACTTATAGGATATGGGTGAATCTAAAAGGAGTACTCTTGAGCAAGAGTCCAATGGATTAGAACTGAGGGCGTATAACACGTCAAAGTACTGGCCCAGTCCAGAACTTCCAGCGGATCCAGTTAAACCCTAATTCTGAGTAACGACGGTTCCCGAACCGGTTCGTGAACAGTGACTCAGGAAATTTCTCCTGAGTTCCAAAACATCAATTTGTACACGTACATGTAAGTAAACCACATATTCGATGTATCTGGCCATAATTCAGAAGAACGGTTTACGAACCATCCACGTGGATATTCTTCTGAAATTTCACACGGGGTTAAACTTTGACTCCTTTATCTCTTAGTTGGACTTGGTTATCATGAAAATATCTTATGTGGTCCATCTAACGATTCTCAATGAGTCAGTAAGATAAAGATTATCTCTGGTCTGTTGGATATCAATCTTGAAGTGTTTGTGAGATAACAAAACACTTGGCAGATAAATGATAAAGATTTCCAATTGAGATAAATTAGGTTTCTTTGTGTGCAAGTCAAGTAATGGGTTCGTTTTACATGGGCACTTGCTATAAACTTGTGGAACAAGTGACTAGTTGTTTTATTCCTAAGAAACCTATGTTATTGAGTGCTATAAATAGAGGGTTTCAGGACAAAAAACTACAAGCATCAAGCATACGTGAAGTTTCTCTGTGAAATTGATCGTAAACTCTTTTCACTTAGGTGAAAGCTTGTTCTGGTATAATCATCCTCTATTAGGTAGCAGTTACTCTGTGGGATAATTACCTAACGATTATAAATACTTCTCTTGAGAGTTGGGAAGCACAGGTAGGAGATTGAGACCTTAGTGGTTGAAATCGGATTAACCTGTAACCTTGGTAACCTGATCACGCTCTTTTCTATTCTACGGTCCTTCTCTTCTACAATAAGGCCATTCAAGAACTGATACGTTTCATACAGGGTTGAAAGAAAGCAACGCATTGCTGGACTCGGTGTTGTAAGACCTAGTTAGCTCCAGTTGTATAAATTTCATAAGTGATTCTTTTTACAACTGAGGTAGAGACAAGTTGGGATAGTTTACTCAGTTTACTTGTTAGGCCCCGCTTGTAAGTAGATTTCTGTATGACCTGGAGCAATCCAAAGGAAGTCACTTTGTGTATGTCAAACTGATGGCTGACAGTTCAAACGTACAGTTGATAATTGAGGTTGCAAAGACGGAATTATTAATGCATAATAACGGTTAAAGCAAGGCCATTAAAGGACGTCATCTAGGGGAATCAAGTGTGTGACGATCTGCGTGGGATCTAGAGACGTAAGGAGCGCGACAGTAGCCAGTTCGCGTGGTCTCCTACATCCCAGACCGAAGTCTCATATTAGGCTAGTGTTTGTACTGTGCGTTGTTCAATCTAGACGAGGTCCCGAGGTTTTTCTACAGGTCGTAGTTTCCTCGTTAAAAAAATCTCTGGTGTCTTGTGTGCTTTATTTTCCGCATTATATCCTCTGATTATATAATTAAAGTAAACACAAGAAGTACGTTATTGTTAACCTGATTGTTGTCCCCAATCCATCAAAGGATTTACCAAGACTCTGTTTTGCGTCGGAATGATCACTTGTTATCCAAACTCAGGTTAAACAGATTTGGATAATATCAATGAAACGGGGGAGTATTATTTTAATATTTTCTTTCTAATGGACACTCTGAATGAACGCTTTTGAAACTTGATGTTTACAAGCCCATTGGGCTTTAGCATATAAACAACTATAGACGAATTACCGACCGGTTCTTAAATTTAAATACGTACGTAACAAGAAGGAAAAAAAAGTAGGGTTTTATTCTGTGTTTTCCCCTTTTCATTTTCCTTGATTATCCGCCATCCATTTCTCAGAGATCTGTTCTCCGTTTGTTTGGTACGTGATGGGTGGTTGTAGATACCCCCTTCCGGACCAGGGGTAAAAGAGTAATACTACCTCCTACCGCATTACCCTTAAGAGCAGCAGATGGTTC
>JAJJMA010238918.1:2291-14100 GCA_023529015.1 Papaver nudicaule
AGTCCTCTACCCACAAGACACCCTGTTAGCGGTGGATACTTTGAATCTAGGCTATATAAGCTGATGATACATTCGTATCCACTACCAAACGACCACTGATACAGGTGTATCCTTCTTTCTTTAGGAACTTAGTTAACTTCAAGTTAATTGAGGGAAGAACCCTATTTAGGAAAGGAATTCCAAATAGAGAAGGATTCTTTTAAGGAAGGAATCCTACACAAGGTAGTATTCCTAGACAAGGAAATATTTCTAGATAAGGAAATATATTCCTTAGAGTTTTGGGAAACCAAACCACTATAAATAGCTAGACAAGGCATTCAATAGAAGCATGAAATCCTGGAAGACACCCTAGCAGAGGTGTAAGGGTTCATCCCACCTATTTGGGTGGTAGTGAGTTGGTTCAAGGTATCTCTTTGATGGGGGTTCTATGGATCAATTAGAATGAACTACGTTTGGTTTGATTCCTTGTAAAAGGATACGTAGGCAGCTGAGGTGCAACCGAAGGGACTCAGATTTCTCATTTGAGAATCTAGCCAAGATCCAAGATCGTAGTATCTAGACATCTAGTAAATCTAGAGAAGAAAGTTGTGAGGTAATTACTAGAGGTATTACAAAAGCAAGTTTAGAGAAACAATTTAGGGTTTAAATTGTTTAGTGAGATTGTGAGCGTGAAAGAAAGAATTGTAATAGTTTTCTTGTTCATAATCTAGAGAAGAAAGTTTCTTCGAATTGGTTCTCGTGTTTTCCTATTTTCGTCTATTGTTATTTTGAATTCCGCCCTAATAACTTTAGTCACCAAGAGTACGGAGATCATACGTATCAACCACGAGGACCTCTCTTTCCGAGGCGTCGAGGGGACAATAAATGGGATTAACATCTACCAATAGCGGTGGATGGAACCCCGAGGCAGCTACTTCGCACTCAAAACAAGTAGCGAAGTGCGCAGTCGAGGGACCCTTCTAAAAAACTAAGCCTCAGGGGGGGGGGGGATTAAAGATTTAAATGGGTAGAACTTTAGGCCGCGATAAGAGAAAAGTGCCATGTCTAAGCTCCAGCCTTGACCGGTAATCCCCCATTGTGTTACTTTATTATTGAAAAATGGGCATCCATTATAAGCTCCTGCATTTACTTAGGATAAAAACAGGGTACCAGAGCGCCACCATGCCCTCTAGGAAGATAAGCAAATATCTTCGGTACCCACCTAATGTACTAAGGCAAAGTGGATGCCTACGCTATCAATAGCCAGTGTTTGCTTGAAACCAGTGCAAGTAACTTAAGGCCTTTGGGAAGGGTGATCCGTAAGCCCCCACTAGCTTGGTTCACTATCTCCAACATCGAAGTAAGCCCCGAAGTTGCACCTCAAGTAACCATAAACAACCAGTAAAGAAAAGCAATGACAGATAAATACACACTTTGAAAGCAAAAGTTCAGAAACAACAAACTCCAACAAGTTGCATACAAAATACAAAGAAATAAGGGAAACAGGGGCAAGGCATCTTCTATTTAAACAGTCTCAACAATCTCCTTGATGGTAGCATCTTCCCTAGAAACAACATCGGGACCAGCCTGAGAAACCGGAGCCTTCGGATCGTCACTATCCTTTATAGGCGAAGCAGTAACCTTCGCAGTACTAGCAGATCGACCAGGAGCTTCAACATCAATCTTAGAATCAATACAAGAGGCATTAACATTCTTGTCCTCCTTAATCGCCTCATCCTTGTCCTCACACGGCTTCTCGACCAACAATCCATCACCATTCCCCTCACCTTCACCATCAGCTTCACTATTTTCACTACCCATCTCCTCAAAATCATCATTTTCTCTCGCAGCCCGTAGCTGCGCCACTATCACCTTGACATCTGCGGAAGGAAGAAGTCCCTTATCGGACTCTAAGGAAGAATCAGGATCATTCTCGCCATTACGATAAAAGGGAGGCTGCATGCCGAAATCTCTAAATAAAAACCGACCATGTTGACGACTGAACAAGGCCGTTCGACTAGCTTCCCCTTTGACATGCTCTCTGAGCTCCAAAATTTCCTCGTTAAGTGATGCCAACCTGTGATCCTTCTCTTTACAAGCACCTTGCGAAAGGCTGAGCTCGTTACCCTTAATACTTAACTCAACACTCAGCTTCGAAACTTGCTTTTTCTCAGCCTCCAACTCTTGTACGTGGCAATCTCGCTCCTTAACAACAGTTTCAAGGCGCTTCTTCAAATCTTTCACATTCTTAGAGAGATCACTCTTCTCTTGTTGTAAAGATCGAATATCCGCATCAAGACGGGTAATTTCAAGACCTCGCACATTGGCTAGGTCCAGCAGATACATTCCATGATGCTTTTGCTGCACAAAGAGGCAAGCAAAAAATCAACGCACGAAAAACATGATACACAAAGAACAACTTAAACAAAAACATACTTACAGCTTCGATAAATGCTTGGTGCTTGGTAGCCGCCGAGGCAAGAACATCTCTTCCCCAATCACCAGAAAAAACTTGAGAAAGAAACGTAGCTAACGAAGGATCAAGTGGATGATTTAGGGGATCCCTAGCATGTGCTTTCAAATGGTTAGAAAGGTCTTCGACATAAGGACCAGGAATGGAACTTCGTTCAAGGAGCTTCTGAGACTCCTCCGCCGAGCAAGGCCTTCGTGCAAAACCAGCAGGAGCTGAGACCACGCCCGAAGCTGATTGAAAGGATTGACCCAATGAAGCATCCACAAGACGATCGTTGGAGCCATACTCATTAAAATCTATGCCAGATGGGTAAGGATCAACAATCCTGGCATCAGGAAAAACGGGGACAGTGGGTCCCTGCGTTGGCACAACAATTTGAGAACACGTCGCCGAGGCAGCCTCCCGAAGAACTCGCTCATTCGAAGACCCCCTTTTCAACCTTTTCACAGGTCCAACCCTCTCATCTTTGATACCCTCGCCATCGGCATCTCCCACGGACGTGGCAGGAACAACTAAACCTTTGCCAGCAGTCCTGGTTGCAGGTCCCTGCGAACCAACGGTTCGGGAAATAGTCTTCACAAGCTTCTTTTTTACGCCACTGAAGGCAGGTTTCTCCCGATTCGGATCGCACAAAGAAAATTTCATTATACCATCGTTAACCAGGAGCACTTATTCCTCCTGAAAAGTAGCCAAATCGTCAGGTTCTAAACAGAGGCAGGCATTCATACCCATTAAACAACTGAGGCATGTAGTGTTTTTCACCTGACCACTTTCCCCCCTTCCAGCGTCCAACTTCAAAGGTTCTTTTCTCTTCCTTGAATCATTGGCTTGCTCTTGAGCTTGTGGATTTTTCAGCTTCTCCTGCTCAGACTTCTGAAAAGAAAACCACATAAGCAAAACGACCAACAGAAAAAGAGTTAAAGGATATATATTTTTCGCCATACCCTCTCCTTGAGAGCAACTATCTTCTCTTGGGACTTCTTGCGCTCCTCCTCGGAGAAATGAATCTTGTAAAATTCAACAACAGAGAACTTATGATCATCTTTAAACCTTGTCCGTTCGACCTTTTTCTCCTTGTCTTCGTAACCAAAAAGTACGGGACCTTCGATAAGCACAGGCTTCGAAAACCATACCTCGTCGCTGGAATGGCGAAGAAGCATGTTCGTTTTAATCCCAGAAAGATCCACGTCACCCAGAACATGCGAGGAATCGGCTACTTTGCCAAGGCTTACACTCCAGGGAGCCTTTTGTTTAAGCAAGCTTTTTTCCACCTTATAATACTTGAAAAAATTCTCAACAGTCCAAAAACTTGGTGGGCGCTTAAGTTCCTCGGGAAGCTTATCATAATAATACGATTTTCCCTTTGAGCGAGCCACCCACTCTCAAATAACTCGAATAGAGTTCCCGTTCAATTGCATCACGCCGCAAGGAGGACTGATTTGGGAATAAATTGCATAAAAAGGGGGATTCACGGGATCATACAACAGAATCGGAAGACCGGCGCCAAGTTGCTCACCGGAGACAACCAACCTCCTGTCACTACATTGATAAGAAGAAAGCAGTTCAGGGGACAAGTTGACCTTACCCAAGCTCTGACAAGGGAAAAGATTCACATCAAAACCATAAATTTGGTCTCTTTCTTCCCAAGTAAGTTTTTGCGGATCCACCATCTTCCGGGGAAACTCGCCACCGGGCAGTGCACTCTTTTTAGGAGCCTAAAAACAAAGGAAACTTAGAGGATGAACAAATAAAGAAGAATATAAGCCAGGGTAATTGCAAAAAACTCACCATGAACAAGGTAGCAGATCGGTGAAGGGAAGTAGCCAGAGAGGTCGAGAATGCTAAAAATATTACAGAAGACTGCGGAAGAATGGAGAAGAAAAAGATTGGGCAAACAAGTTTAAATAAGAAGACGCGAGACCGGCGCAGCCGGTAAAAGGTAGAAAGGGCGAAGATTTCAAAATCATTAAAAGCGACGTGTGTCGGCTAAGGAAGTTAAAATACCGGACACGTGTCGAAAAAAGATAAAGCCCAGGGGAGTTTTCTTCTCCGAACCTCCTCGATCTCCGGACAAGAAAAGAGGCAAACTGTGGAGGGTAAAACCCCTCGGGACACGTGTCAGAAATTCAAGAGACAAGACCGCACCAAAGGAAGAATTAGCGAAGTCTCGGACCAAACCCAAGAAAGACAAGTCCAAAGACACCGAGTATGGATCAGAAGAAAGGATTCGGGCCCTGCCTCGAAGGACCGAAGCACTAGAATCATCTTCGGAGTACCACCGAAGGAACCGCCTTACTCGACAAGGACTGACACCACCACGATTGAGTCCCTTGTCTTATTAGCTGTAAACCACCCAAGCTCGGCCTATATAAGGCGAGCTTGAAGAACATTGTAAGGGTTGGAATTCTTTTGGGTGTAACCTAAGTGGCAAGAGAGGGATTAGGTCAGTATCTCCTTTAGCTCCTTAGGATCATAATCCATGTAGTTGCAACACTGAAATACAATCTTTATACATTTAGTCCTTTGATTAATGTTTTTTATGTATCGTCGGTATTGTTCTTGAGGTCTTCGTACCTTGAATCATGTTTAAATGACTGTGTGTGAGTGAGATCTGAGGGCTATAGAACATCATGTACCTATGCAGATTTTATACTCATACAATTTTGTTATTAAAACAGATCATCAGAGTATCAAATTCTGACTATGAAATCCAATACAAAAAAGGAGCTGAGAATAAGGTTGCAGATGCTTTATCTAGAAGGCCATTACAAGCAGCTTCACTACATGCTCTATCTATCTCAAAGCCAAATTGGGTGCAGGATATTCTTCTTAGCTATGTGGATGATGACAAGGCTCAACATATGATTGCTCAGCTACTTGTGAAGCCTGATTCTTTAGAACATTACACTTACAAAGAGGAAATCCTAAGGTACAAAAACAGATTATATGTTGGTTGTAACAAGGAGGTGAGGGCCAACATTCTCTCTTCTATTCACTCTTCAGCTGTTGGTGGTCACTCTGGCATTCAAGCTACATACAACAGAGCTAAGGCTCATTTTTTTTGGCCTGGTATGAAGAGAGAAAGTTTACAGTTTGTAGCCACTTGTGATGTCTGTCAGGGAAACAAGGGAGAACACACTTATCCTGGTGGACTCCTGTTTCCTCTACCAATACCACAACAAGCTTGGCAACATATTAACATGGACTTCATTGAGGGTCTTCCCAAAAGTGAGAAGAAAACAATCATATTGGTGGTAGTAGATAGACTAACAAAGTATGCACACTTTCTTGCTCTGCAACATCCTTATACTGCTGCTGGTGTAGCCAAAATCTTCTTGAACAACATATTTAAGCTTCATGGATTACCTGAATCCATAGTTAGTGATAGAGACAAGATTTTCACCAGTAATTTTTGGCAAGACTTGTTCAGACAGCTGGGTACCAATTTGAGTATGAGTTCATCATATCACCCTCAATCTGATGGGTAAACTGAAAGGGTAAATGCTTGTTTAGAGAACTACCTTAGATGCACGACTGGTCATCAACCATAGAAATGGACAAGTTGGTTAGCTTTGGATGAATGGTGGTATAACTCCTTCTTTCACACCAGTATCAAAATGTCTCCATTCAAAACACTCTATGGGTATGAAGCACCTCACTTAGCATTTCCTACTACTGCTACTACTTTTGTTGCTTCAGTTGAGGAGTACCTGAAACAAAGAGATATCATGTTAAGCATTTGAAAGAATCTCTCATTCAAGCTCAAGCTAGAATGAAATTTTTTGCTGATAGGAAGAGATCTGACATACAATTTGAAGTGGGAGATCTGGTATACCTCAAACTTCAACCTTACAGGCAAAACTCTGTAGCCTTAAGGAAGAATGTCAAGCTTGCAGCTAAGTATTATGGGCCATTCAGTGTATTGCAGAGGGTGGGTACACAAGTTTACAAGCTAGCTCTGCCAGAATTATCCAGAATACACCATGTTTTTCATGTATCACAGTTGAAGCAACACATTGGGTCTAAGTACACTCCATCACCAACATTACCCATTATTGATCATGAAGGACAAATTGAAGTACAACCAGTTAGTGTTCTTGAGACAAGGGAAGTCAACAGGAAAGGTCTACGAATTCAGCAACTTCTTATTCATTGGAGCAACTCATCTGCAGAGGATGCAACTTGGGAGGATGCTACACAAATTGCTGCCCACTTTCCAGACTTCGATCCTTGAGGACAAGGATAATTTGAAGAGGAGGGTAATGTCATGTACCTGACATTGTGTTTCTCTAGTTTGAGCTGTCCTGAGGGGTGCGCTTAGTATTACTGTGTGGGTGTAGTAGTAATTCTATCTGATTTTTGTTTGTTAGATAGTTAGTTGGTTGTCCGTCGATTTCTGCCACCCTTGTTGGCTGGTCAGTAGGGTTTATCTGTTGCTATTTATTGAGTCGAGTGAGGGACTTGTAATGTCATTACCGAATTTATCAATCAACTGAACTTTTGTTCTTTCAGGTTCTTTGCCTTTGGCTTAGAATTCAGGCTTGAATCTTCGGATTTGGGAGTTACTTAGGCTCATTTCCTCTGGATTTGAGAGTTACTTTTACCTGTTGTTGAATTATTGTGTGAAGAACACAACAAATAGCTACATACTTTCTAACCTCCCTCTTAATTTTCCCCATCCTGGTTTTAAGTGAACCAACATTTCGCGCATTATGATTTCCTTGAATGTCAGCAAACTTCTGCACACTTTCCCAGAATTCATTGGCAATAACTCTTTGGTGTTATACATCTCCAGCCGATTGTACAACAGACCAACCCCCCGTTAATGCTACATCCTCTTCTGGAGAAAAGTTAGTCAAACTTACCGGAACAATGGAATGAACAAACATATAAGTAAATATTCTAGGGAGTAAGGGATTGTGCGGTTAGTTTGATGAGTGGAATGAACGAAACAGAGAATAAAGCGTGATATTTATAATAAAATTTAGGGAATTGAATGACATTTCTTCTTTTTATGCCATTGAATGACCATTCGTTTCTTTCATTCTGACATGGTCAAAGTATGGAGAATCTCTTCATTGAATGACAACTCTTCTGTATCTATAGCAAATTTAAATACATAGGTTGACAAGTGAATCTTATCTATGCTTGAATGACAACTCGTCTCTTTCCGCCATAATTGTGGGCCAGGCAATCACATTGAACGATAACTCGCCTCTAACTCTATAATGAAAATACATAGATTGACTAGTGCATGGTTTGGTGTACTTTCTTATCCCTTTCTAAATGACATATTAATGAATGTACTTTCATACACTAGATTGAAGAGCTAAGATCATTTGTAGGGTTAATTGATTTCTTTTTCAGGATCATGCAGAAAAACAAGAAAGCAACTATGCAATACTCTTTGATGTCAGCAAGTTACCTTTATTACATTCATATGACAAAAACATATTACGTTAACAATGATCATATACCACTAACTCACTTTCGTAGGAATCACGGTTGCACTTAGCATGTGCAACAAGCCTTTAAACCCCTAGGAGACTCTAGTGGACGAGTTGTGTCTCGGGAGTGATTTTAAATTTTCTTCATTCATCATAGTCTTGCCGGGTTCATTTTCGGAAAATTATAAATCAGGATTAAGTAGCAGTCTTGAAAAGCATATATCCAACCAATACGTCTAAGAAAACCATCTTTCGCACTTTTCTACTGCACCAAATAATTAAACCAACTCAAATTTATCCCCAATTTCTTTAACAAACAAAATTAATTACACTGTCATAGACAAATCTATCAAAACGCTTACAATTTGCACTGGTGTAGGCCTCGGGACATTAATCAAGCGTTCACGCCACATTCTCTGGATAACAATATATAGTCGAACGTCCCTCATTATTCTGAGATGTCGACCACGCAACGAAGAAATGTCTCTAGCATTTTGGTTTTGACAACCATTCGTAAACCTCTCCATAATCCGATTCCAGACAACATCCTCATCAATTCTTCTTATATCGTCTTGTCTATTAACGAACGCCCAAGCTCTAATTAAGGTAAAGTCTTCTATTTTTGTATATGTAGCCATGGTTTGTAAAAAAAAAAAATTTGCTGAAAAAAAAATGAAGGTAAATTTATGATTGTACTCTCTAGTTGTAGCAGAAACATGTCCATACCATATGTCAGAAATTTATGACACAAGACCCAAAATAAAATCCGATACTTTACAACCCATAACATATGTTTGATCACTATACAATTGTAAATATTAATAAATACATGAGTAGATAACTCTATTATCGTGACCTGACGAAACTTTCTAAAATGACCTTAGAATACGAAGTGACAATTACATACTTGTACGGTAAATAACCACAAGTGTCTAATTACTTGTGTGGGTAGCGTTCAAATATACTTCATCTAATTTCTACTAATGGTTCTATGTTGTAACATGCTAATCATAAAAAAAAATATATAATAAAAAAATCGGCATGACCGTTACGTTTGCAAGCGCTTCACATAACATGTCATAAATTCCTTCAACACCTGTATGGATATCCCGAATATATAGCATACACAACAAAAAGTTTAAACCAACAACATTATACTTCGACTATGTTACTACAAGAAGTTTAAAACAACATGAAAGAGTTCGAACAAGTTTAAAATAAGCAAAAGAGTTTTAACCAACACCAAATAAGAAATTTAAAGCCACTCTCCTTAGATTGCTTGAGTTTCCCGAACAACATCCATATCTTCGATACCCTGAAAATTCTTATACAACTGTAACTCCGTTTAATGAGGATCATCCACATACCCCCCAACACTGTGAGTAGTTAAGAGAACACAAGTGTTAAAAGGATATTAATAACTTCAAATTACAAAATACAAAAATGGGATATTAGTCAATTACCTGTGGGATGTGTCGCCCGGTTAAGGTCCGTTCCCATGGATGACAGTTGCGGTAATTGGGAAGTCGATGGTTCCTCCGGACGATAACCGCCTTGGGTAAAGTATTTCATTCCGAGACTTATTCCATTTTGGATCCCCGTGTTTGGCATATGAATGTGTTCATCTTGGACCGAAGGATATGTATGAAGACACCCATGTTCGATGTTCGTCTAGGGAGGGTGCTCTCGGATGTGCTGCTTTTAAAAGCATAGTTTGAAGAGGTAATGCCCATCTCCATCCTACGAGTGTGCTCTAGGATACTGGCCTTCATCGAATCCATGCACAATTATTGCTGAAAAATGTGGCTCATCATTTCGTCCTTAAAAAACACATAATCCACAACATAAAAATATTACATTTGAAAACATAATACTAATATTACTTAGGAAGTAGACAAACAAATGGAATAAACTTACAGGGGAGTCATGAATTTGATCTGGGTTGTACAGGATTGGGTCGCCCGGTGGGAAATGTATCCTGGCTTCTCCACCCTGGTGGTATACGTCATAATACCAAACTATTTCTGATAGACGATTGATTTGATCAGGGGGTGGATGGTATTGACTAGAGTGACTGTAGAGGTCGGGCTGAGAGCTAGAAGGGAGGCCTGCTCGGTTTCTTGTGCACATGTCGAACTCATTTTTGTTCCTTGTGTGTTGGAGCAAAGGAAAATAAGGTCCAATGCTGCTCCTAGTCCACCACTTATGGTATAGGTCTTCAATTGTATCTAGAAAATGAGTCGCCTCTCCCACGAGTTGGCCGTCCACAAGTTTCATCAGTTGGCGGTTGTGTTGGAACAACCACAGTGCCGGTGAGCTGACGCCAACACCGTTCAACAAGGTAATAACTACCTTCGAACACTATTCTTTCCTCTGAAAATTATTTATCATGCCAAAAGATAGGTATTCAAAAATTATATAAGCACTAATTATAAATAAAAAAAAACAACGTCAAACAAACTTGAGATCCTTTTTGCTTCTACTACCATGGGATCGTCGACGAAATCATCTTCAATCCATGGTTGCCAAACAAGGATGCAAATGGTTCTGGAATCAAATACTTCCTTCAGATGTACATTGAATGCCTATCACTCTGCTTTAGGTCCTTCCGCTCTACGTTTCATTTCTCAAATATAATTTGATGGCGGGGAACGGGGCACAGTGTGCCAAAACTGTTAGAGCATTGCTAGGTTGAACCCACTGATATTGCTATCTCAAGTCAGTGGTCAAGTTTAGATGACAAAAACACAATCCTTGATAAGTTTACTCTACAACTCAGACTAGGATAGTTTTAGGTAATCGATACGAAGACCATTGAAGACGAAGACCGGAGCTTACTACTTGATAAATCATAACGTCCTCGCTAAAGGTTAGAAAGGTTTTTCCTTTCCATATTTCGTACTTACCATTATATCATATCAATAGTCTATGATGTTGTTTATAAGATCCGAAGGTATTCTAGGATTCTTCGCCTTTGCATTTGTCACAACTGTGATAATATGTATAGGTAGAGTAAGCTGAATTGTCTCATGAAATGACCTCAACGATGAAAGCGTTCATGAACGCGTACATATGTTGCATAAGGCATTCCTGAGAATGAGCGAGTCTGTATGAACGCGTACATACGAGTTCACATTTTCTTATGAACTCCAATTGACAGCTCTGTGAACGCGTTCATGAACTCATACACATAAGCCATGGAAAACTTCCAACTTTCATTATATGAAGTTTTCGGTTTTGGAATGATTAATTCTCGGACTTGTCATTACTTAGCCCATGGAATTCAACTACTTAATCCACGCAACGTTCAACATGTTTTGGACCAGAAGTTGCAAACCTCCAATCAAGGTCGAGTCTTCTTTATCCATTGGCCTTGTCCAAAATTAGAAGAAGATTTGGAATGGGTATTCAAGCTATGGACTTTTTAGATTCGGAACTTGCTTGAACCCTACTCAAGGTTACTTAACTTTTAAGAAAAGCCTCCCTTGATGATCACTATAAATAGATGACCTTCTGCAAGATAAAATTCCAATCCTCTACACATCTGTGTATCCTTGCATAAAGGTTGGTCATCATCTCGAAGTCCTTTTGGACTACGACTATTGAAAGACTTCACTTGAGGATCGTGAAGCACAGGTCGGAAGTTAAATTCCTGATCCTGTATCTTGGGTCGATTGAATTCTTTCAATCTTATCACGACCAAGATTTGATAGAAACTTTGTAAGGTAGATCTTGAATCGTAAACCCTAGAAGTTCCGTAACACAAATTCACGAACTAGGTTTCATACTAAGTTCCTCAAGCGTTAGGAGGTAAAACTGTTTAAGCTAGATCAATAAGCCCTATTCAGTAAAATAGATTTCCATTAACCTTGACTTTAAGTCTAAGGAAATCACAATCGTATTCTTGTTT